>CM061920.1:29989502-30294975 GCA_031002005.1 Vandiemenella viatica | reverse complement strand
CTGGATCTTAGGACTGATGTAACTTCACCCTCTCCCTTAAACCCCTCCCTTATATTTCACAGCAACAGCACCTCACAACGAACGTAAACACTATCAAAAACATCAAAACTTATAACAACACTTACGAACAGTTTCATATTGGGAAGGTGCCAGAAAATCAATCCAGTTTATCTCACTGGAGTGTTAGTATACAGAGGTAACATCCTCCATCGTAACTTCCTATGCCCTGTAAAGCTCACGCTTTGACAGTTTTAACCCAGTAGACACCATGCTGAATGCGACTGTGGACTGCTCTGGATGTCCAACTTCGAAGGAAACTCGTCAGCTTTGGATCGTAGTCACATGGCCTCCTCAGTGCATTGGACTAAGGCCCTCCGGCGGCGGTGCGACTCGACTTTTGGGGAGACAGCGGCGCTGGTGCGGACGGCGTGGTGAGTGGCGGCACCTGTTGATCGCAGGCGCCGGATCGGCGGCGCTCATTATGGGCCATTCAGCGCCTAACGACCTGCAGCCACCAATAGCGCTCTAACGAACTTTGATTTCACGCCCAAGTGCGACGCGCCAGCGCCCTCCGTTCGTTGCTCCGCTTCTATTTTCCATCGCACTCAAATAAAGCCCCGCGAATAGATCCTATACTGTGAAGCCTCGAGTGTGACGATTCTGAGCCATACCGCCATCTCGACGACTCAACGTACCGGCTGGAGAGCTCGATCCAGGTTGAGGTAGGATTGCAGGAACTTTCGTACGGGGCGCAGCAGTGTCCGTTAAGCTGGCGCGCGCATCAAAGGAAATTACACGACCATCGACCCTCTGGATCATTCTCACCGATCAGGCCTGGGATTCTGGAGGACGCGCGTTCGAAAACCGTCCAGTCAGCCAGATTTCTGTTTTCAGTGATTCCTGAAATCAATCCATGTGAATGCCGCGATGGTTACTTCAAAAGATCATGGCCGAAAGCCTTCAAGTTCCTTCCCCCCCCCTTTTTCATCCTCTACCGTCTCTAATTACTTGACGTCCCGAAAAGAAATATAAATAATTCCACTATTTCCTCTTCCTTACACTGTATAACATTCCAAATCTCTCAGCTTCTCACGTTTAGGGGCGTCCATTAATTACGTGAGGTTTTTTTCCGGGATTCCGTACTCCCCCCCTCCCCGATGAGATTTTGTGAGATCTGGCTGGACCCCTCTACTGTCCTTCAAGATTTTCAAAATCTCACGTGAGATATCCTTCGACGGAGCCCCCCCCCCTTTGTGAGATTTCGCCGCCCCCCCCCCCCCCAATCATTTCGCCTCACGTTATTAATGGACGTCCCCTTATGGGAATTTTTTTTTGTGTCTGTAACTGTTGACAAACACTTTGCACCCATATAAAGTAGTTAATTTTCCTTAATTTTTGTCTTAAAAAGGAAGTACATCTCTCCTTCCGTTTCGTTCGAACATTGATTGCATTCTGTGTAATTTCTCTACCAGCTACTCTAGCATGTAGTTGCACGAAAATACTATGACTTCAAACTTAGTCTACTTTTGGTTTCTCAGAGTAGAAGTACCTGCAACACCTCCGAACGTAAACGCGCATTCCCACGATCCCTTGCAACGAAGGCGAGACGGGTCGGGACCTCATTAGCCGAAGTGTAGGAATGACCGCGGGCCGCAGGTTAGCCACCGCTTACCTCGCCGCCACCTCCGCACCACGTTGCCTAGTTTCGTTTGGCACAGAGCACTTTACAGCAACAGAAGGGGTGCGCACCGCTGCTGCAAACCGATGGCAACAGCGCACCGCTACACACGCCTGTGATGTTTACCGACTCAGAGTGGGTAGCTGCGTCTCGTCTCCGCTAGTGGAGGCGGCCCTGTTCCCATGGCGTGTGGTTGAGTATTCGTCCCGTCCCGTCCCGTTTCGCCTTCGTTACAAGGGATCGTGGGAATGCGCCTTAACGGTGGCGTGTAGCAAATTATTGTTGTGTGTAGTGTGTAGAACCCTATATCGCATGTCCCGTTTAAGGTGACCGGCGCTAACATCTCGAAAACTCAAATATCTCAGATCGAAAGAAGTTGGCAGTGTATTAAAGTGAATGACGACCATTTAAAATATTTTCTGAGTAGATAAATTAACTTTAATCATGAAATGTGATGATGGTGAGACGTGAGAAGACTCCCGACTGAAACATTAAAACTACTAATAAATACGTCCACGGCTTTGTTCTTGACTTATGATAAAAGGGGTACATCCACGAGCGAAGGAAGGAGGCAAGAAGACTTTTTCCGAAAACAATGTTTTCTACAAAAGTTACTCACTTTTTCCTTAGGATCCACATCTGAAAAAATGGGGAAGAATATAAAGTTGCCCCTGCCTAACCTCTGGAATTGGCGTGTCAAGTCTGGTATAGTTGGATCGCCCCAAACAACTTTAATTGATAAATTGTTTTGATGCTATAGGTAGTTTTTTTTATATATTATGTCCAGTTACCTTAAACTGGACACTCGCTATTTCAGTTAACATCGAAAAAAATTTCAACACTATTGGAGGAAACATCTCAATGATAAAAGCGTAGTTGAGAAAAGGTTGGTATCACGTACATGCCTCCCAGAACTCGTGTTTCTGTGCAGCTTTCCTTACATTTTTCTCCTGTGTGAATGGCCATGTATAGAGTATAGCATGTGCATTAAACTGAACGAGAAATTTTCTTATTATAATCATAAAAATGATATAATATTTGGGGTTCTTAATTTCTAAATTTATATATTATTAATAATTTCTGTTATCTCCACAATGCTCCACTAATTAAAGAGGCAGCTTCTCAGCTCAGCTACTTTCGCAGTTTAAGATATTTTATCTTAAGACAAGTAACAAAAAAGGGAGCAATATTCAACTGAAATTTATCAAAAACAAGTCTGGAAAAGTTCTGCATATGTAAACAGGTGTGTAAAAGTACTAAAAGTGCATAAAGTACTTTTTTCGGACCGCCATGTGAAGAATTCCAACAGATCTCCACTGATGATGCCCCATACCATTAGGGTGAAACGCGTCTGGGAAATGAAAAACATTCACCTCTTCAGTTTTTCTGTGTACTGGATTTTATTTATAAAATTTAATTTTTGTTATTCTTGATTTATAACAAACAATTAAAAACTGAAAAAATTATCAAAATTTTTCTAAATTTCTTTAACAACATTAAATCAACATCTTTTAACACCATTCTTCTTCAAGATTGATGGAGATGATTCATAACAAAACATGTCTATTACGAATGTTTAGTAACTTGTATTCTAGAGAATGTCTGATAGCTGAAAAAAGAAAGATGGAATCTCAAATCTTAATATAATACAGCACGTTTGAATTTAAAACACTTATAGAAGTGACAGGAGCAAGAGAACAGATTAGTTTCATAGTGAGACTCCCATCTTCGGCTTTGAATAATTCGGTCCTGGATGCTGTTCAGTACAGCCTTGAAGTTTAGAATGAACGTGTGTTCCAAAATTAGTTCCCCCAATAAAACGAGCTTTGTAAATCATACCAACTCGCTCCTATGATGAAAAAGATGGTATCCTTTATAGTCTAGCAGAAATTATCCTTTGTTATTCGTGTGGCTGCGACGTGTGCGTCTTTTTATATAGGCTAATTAACTATCCTTTTACCCCTGCTTCGCCCGGCCGAGTCTTGGTCTGCGTAGTAATGCATTTGCCTTTCGTTTTTCTACAGTATCAAAATATATACGTTTGTTGAGAACTAAATTATAACCTTAACCATAATCTAAATTGCACAATTTCTTTTCGCATATTGGAGAGTTAATATTGTGTTTTCTAACGTAGTATATTTCACAACTCTGAAGAAATAAATAACCAATATCACGTAGTCGAAAAACTATATTAACAGAATCTAGAGGGTGGAGTGTTTATCTGTGTTGTAGCGTGATCTTTGATGTCCCGTAAAGGCGTGATCATCTAAGATACAGGGTGATCTGTCGCGCCTACCTGCTCTCGGTAAAGAATTAGCATTGGTTGCTCCGTTCACCGGTGACGTAGAGTTAAATGTTATACCACAGATTTTAAGCTAGACCATAAGCTTCTAAACTACGGTGACCCTACAAATTGGTTTGGTAGTTTTTCTTGATGCCCGCACAAAGGACAGACAGGCGCAATTTTATGACAGTTGTAGTGTTATGTCATCACTACATTTACTTGATAAAACATTTGCTGCAGTACAGAAATAAACGTGTTGCAAGATAATTGTTGCTGTTTGTTATCCAATACGTGAGCAAGTCAGACAGGGCTAGCAGAGGATCGATGGTTCCAGGAAGTGGCGCGAGAGGAGGGAAAGGTCCTCGTCCCGGGCTATTGTCCTGCGTTGACAAGTCGGCGACCGAGGCCACAACAGGAAGCCACACTTGCGAATGTCTGAGTGGAATGGGAAGCTTCGCGAGGGTTGATAGGCAATGAACAAAACGAATCAACTCTACGTGCCGCACGCAAAGTTTGGCGTCTTTGGGAAATAAGCATTTACTTGTGAAAATCGAAAATGAAGAGGGAGAAGAAAGATCTTAAATCTGGAAAACTCAAAGCTATCTAGACAACTTTCAAGTCTATGTACGTCATTGTTAGAGTTCGAAACAGAATCTCACACACCACTTACTCATGAGAAACTGGAAGAAAATTGGAGGGTGCTAATAATATCGCCACCACGAAGAACAGACACTTAGGAACGGAAAGATATAGAAGTCGACTACTTGTTGCAAGCAGTAGACCTGCACACGGCACAACTTGCTTTACGTCCAGGTTATTATAAGCGGCAGAGGACAGGAGCAACGGACGTGAAGGAATTCTGAAGGAACTATCGCTGCATTCGTTTGGAGTAATTTCGGGAAACCATGTAAAATCAAAGTATGGATGGCCGGACGGGGATATTCAAACCCGCGTAACCACTCACCCACCATGCTAGATGATAAGATTCAGTCGACGGCTAGGGCTTAACTTAAAAAGTTCAATTAGTTCACTGACAGACGCCACCTTTCTCTTAGAAGTACAGAATTATTAGAACTGACTGTCGGAATTTTGTATACTTATCACAGTTGGAATATTAAAGATACGACTATGATTGTTTAACGTATGAGTGAATAAACTCTAAAAGTTTTGTTTTGTATTGTCCACCATTCAGCAGTTCGCTAGGTGTCACGTCACTGTTTGCAATAAGGCTGCTAAAGGACAAGAGAAAACGCTTTGCACTCTCGAATTTCATCAAGTTAGTCTTCTTGTAACTGTCCAACGGCACTCTCGAACAAAACCATGTACATAGTTGTGGGCGTCCTTCCTGGTGTAAATGTAACGTGAACCGAATCAGATAACTTTTCCAACGCTGCCCTTCGAAACTGACTGCACAAGCTAGCATGGAACTGGGCAACAAAACCTACCGTTGGGAAAGTATTACTAAAACAATTCAACTTCACACGTTATGACTACTTCGAGGTTTGATAACAGATCACAAGAAAGGAAGAAGATGATTTTTGTTATAAATTCATTTTTTGTGACTTAGTAACATTTTATTTCTCTACAAGAATTAACAAACATACGAATTTGGCGGGACAGAAAAATACATCCCTTTCTTTAACATCGATGTGACTGTCCCAAAGTGAACATGTTCTCTGCTGTTCTTAAAATGAAGTGTGTAAGCTAGATGGAGGACTCGGTATCCCAAACATTACGTGCCTCTCATCGAACGTTTGTTTGAATCGCTCTGTGTATTCATGTGAGTTAGGTTCAGCAAATCCAGCTGCTTTGTGCAGTAGGAGTATTGGGGATGCTTTCTTGCTATCCGATAAGTTTAATTCAGCCGACCCCGGCAGCGTAGGGGTAGCGTGCTAGCTTCTCGTTGCTGGGGTCGCCGGTTCGAGTCCGGCCTAGGGCATGGGTGGTTTTAATTAAATGTTGTGTTCGTCTTGTGTCGTCCTCACACATTGGAGAAAAATAATGATACATATAAGAAATCTGTACACTGTAAGAGAAACAAATACATTGAGCTGGCTGAATGGCTAACACGGCCGAATGCCATTTAAATAAAAAAAAATAAAAAAAAGTTTAATTCAAGCCTATACCTACATTTTTTGAATTTACGAAATGGTTCCAGACAGGCCTTGCATACTCTGCAGTGGAAGAGCAAAGTGCTTTAGACCGTCGGATTCGCTCCCCATTTTCCGCAACATAACTTTGTTAGGATAGTGTGCTTTAGCTGCAGTTATATGGCAGTGCCTCTTATCAGTAAGACTTCTTTAATTGTCTCGACGTCGACTAGCCGTAAAGCCCGAAAATAGAAGAGACCTGCATTTGCAAATGTCGGTTCTGACATTCTACAGCATGTTTGGGTACAAGTATATTACTGTGTACATGCATCTTATATCATTAAACGAGCAATTCTCGTTTATATTGGATCTCGGAAACGGCTCTAACGATTTGGATGAAATTTCAAATTTAGATAACATTTTGTTTTTTAAGTTTACCTATATAGGTGTCTTCCGTGCAAAAACGCGATTTTACAAAAAAAAAAAAAAACAATTCTTGTATTAGATACATCGGAAACGGCGGTAATGCCATCTCGTAGTCTTTTCAGGTACCAGTGGGCTGATAACTTTAGACGATATTTTTTGTAATATTTTATCCATGATGGATTGGTGGAACTTCCGCGACTGTGATGTCAAATATGGGTTGTAAAAAATACAGCAACCAGTCACAATATGATGTTGTTTATTAAACCATTACCGGTTTCGAGCAATACCTGCTCATCTTCAGATGGTTTGTAAATTTTACATCAACAAATGCAATATACAGGAATGTGTGGTTGTCATTTTGCATATGAATATATCCGAAAACAAAACCAAAGTCATCTCATTGGTGGGAAGACTTGATAAAGCACTATAAACGTACATATTTACAAACATGCGCTGTATCAGCACTGATGGAGATGGATAGGAGCACACTGTGTTTGCTACTATTTTACACACGATATACAAATATTTGAATATCGTGTGTAAAATACAAATATTTGTATATCGTGTGTAAAATAGTAGCAAACACAGTGTGCTCCTATCCATCTCCATCAGTGCTGATACAGCGCATGTTTGTAAATATGTACGTTTATAGTGCTTTATCAAGTCTTCCCACCAATGAGATGACTTTGGTTTTGTTTTCGGATATATTCAGATGTAAAATGACAACCATACATTCCTGTATATTACATTTGTTTATGTAAACATTTACAAACCATCTGAAGATGAGCAGGTATAGCTCGAAACCGGTAATGGTTTAATAAACAACAACATCATATTGTGACTGGTTGCTGTATTTTTTACAACCGATATTTTTTGTGTACTAGCTTACCTGTGCGAGTAGTATGTTGGTCAGTCACCGAATGGTAATATAATAACGTGGAAGTAAGTAAATGCAAGTATTTATTAATAAAAGGTATTTTATTTTGAATAATAGTAGTAATATCACTTTTACCGTAAAAAGTCGTTATCATTAAATACTATATGTTTAATTGTAAAACATTTAAAAAGTAGATGTTTAAGAAATATTGGCTTTGTAAGATATACTTTTTTCAATCTTCTTTACTTTACAAAACTTCTTTGAAAACAATATTAGTAGTTATAATGTGATCATCGTTGACTTTTTGACCGCATATGTCTTTATAACAACAATAAATATTAATGATTCTACAAACTTGTGAAAAAACAGCGTACGGGTGTCCATACGAAAAAAAAACAGGTTCTGATAAATACAATCCTACCTTTTGAAGCGACTGATCTTGTGCTTTATCTATGTTTATAACGAAGGTTACTTCTTTTGGGAATTGTTTTCTTGTCATTTGGAAAGGCACGGTTGATCAGAAGATGTGAGGTTACTGATAGGTATGAGCATAGTTTTATGGGAGTTTTATCACAGTGAATGAATTCAGCACTGATGATGCTCTCGTCTAATTGAATCACCGCAAATCTTGCACCATTAATTAATCCCAGATTAGCATTGAGATTTGTATTTAACACAATAATAGCATTTTTCTTTAAAAGCAATTTATGAGGTGGTCTCTGAAATGGTTCTAGCGATTTGGATTAAATTTCATATGTGTTTAATGTTTTGCTTTTCAAATTCTTAACATGATTTTATAAAACAAAAAAGGAACAATTCTCGTATTTGGTTTCTGGGAAATGATTTTAACCTCGTCTCGTAGAAGTTTCAGGTACCAGTAAGCCTACTGATGTTGGTTAAGCTTGTATTTGGTTAGAACAAGGAAGCCTTCAAGCCTTTTACTTTAGTCAAACTTTACTCAAAATCTTGTATATTGAACAGAAGTCGAAGGTGGCGAGCGAAGGTCGGTCACCCAGGTTCTGCAGAGTGATGTAGAGTGCGTATATCTAGCTTTACATCCCAATACACGGAGAACAACTTTGTTAGTTTGTTGTGGTGGGTGCGTTGGTCTGCACCGAGAGAGGAGAGGAGACGCGTGTGGCGGCGCGCCGTGACCCAGAAGGCTCACCGCAGCAGCAGCCACTGTGCGCCCGGGCTCTAGCCGTCTGCCATCGATCGGGGAATCCCCCGCGGGCCTGAGCAGAGGTCAGCCGGAGCCGCGCCACTTCCCGGAGCAAGGGCCCGCCGTGACGTCACCGCCCGCTTCGATCAGCCGGCCGCCGCCCCTGACGTCACGGATCGAGAGTGCAGCTGCTGCCGCTGCGCCGCGCGGCGCTCCTTTCTCCCGAAACATGGCCGCCAGCTGCGGCCTCCATTACGGCCTGCGCCCAGCCTACAGCGAGCTAACTGTCGAACACACATTCATAGACGACTAGTTGCGTACGCATTGTTCTCTAATCATGTAAACAGGACAATGTCTAGGGAATGGAACACAACACGAATCTGTTCTAACAACAACGCAGCCGGCGCCATCATCTTACGAGTTATCGAGCTGGTGCCACGTCCCGAAGGTTACCGGTTCGAGTCCGGCCAAGGGCCAGCGTGGTTTTTATTAAGTATTGCGTGTGTCATGTGTTGACCGTCAAAGACCTGTTTGGTGGCTCAGTGGTTAAGCGGATTTCCAATGGCCCTTAGTCCAATCGTCACCTCTAGCAATGCTTTCTTTGTGTCTGAATATAATACCGAAACACTTCCGTAGTTCGGGTTCCGCGTTTAGGTCTTCTGTACCCGGTAGGACTACAGGGCTAAGATCGGCGGTTACAACAAAGGCGGGTCGCGCAGCAGGTAAAAAAATCTGTTAATTAGTTCTAAAAAAATACACTAAATTTTTGTTATTATACAGTCAGAACCAAAATCAAATCACACAAACAGGCGTGGTAATAATGTAAATACTAGCAATTATCCGCTGCTTCGCACGCGCGAATATTGACGTCTATAGAAATGCTCTAACCTTTTTTTATTTTAATACCAAATATTAACTTGGCGAAACAAAAAATATAAATTTCAATTAAAAATTTTCCTTTCGTTTAGTTATTACCTTAGATTTCGTTTTCGAAAGTTGTTTTTTGTCATACTTATATTTTAACACAGTGTAATATAAGAAATTATAGCTAACGGTCCAATTAAGATCCACCGAGAATTAGTTGTCCTTTTGGTCAGATATTAGGAACACGTTTTCCTGAAGATAAAAACTGCACATTAAAGCGAAAAGAAATGTACCTCAGACATAAGGCAATACGAAAGTTATCGTCTTCGATAGTGTTGGCAGTACAGTCAAGGACCATATCTAAAAATATCGTTTCCGCCAACGATAGCATTAGCAACAACGAATCTGATATCGCTGGCAACTTTTAGTAATACCATATGTATATATTCCTACACGAATATTAATAACTTCTATGCATCTGTCCAAATTTCGAGCCATCTTTCTTCGTGGCCTGGGCCAGAAAAAAAAAACGTCGCCAATGCCACACGGAAATATATGGTGAACATGGACAACAATCGTTTTGTTTGTTCGGGAGTACATACCCCACTAACATGGCATACATTATAGTAGCTTATTAATTATTAATAATAATTGTTTTCATGCTTTATGTTGTTGCAAGAACATTATGGCCCAGGCTGCATTTCGACCAAGTGAAAATCTATGCTGATATTGCAGCTTTAAAATCAAACGATGCAGAAACACCTAATTGGAATGTACATGGCATATGTTGGTGATCGGACTTGGAGGAATATTGGTCAAAGAATTAGGAATAGTGCTTGGAAGTGGATAGACGACCATGACCACAACCTGGCGCTCGATTTCATGCATAAGGGAGTGGGAAAATTTTCTTTTGTTGGTAAGGGTATCAGAGATTGGAACAAATTACCAAGTAAAGTTATGAATAATTTACCAAAAACACGCTTAAGGAATTTACAACTAAACTTTGTAAATCAGAAAAGTAAATGGGGGTGGAATTTAACACTACAATTATAAAAGATATTTTTTTAAAATAAAATAAGAGGAATAATTAGATGACTAGTGGAATTGACACCAGTGAGTTAGCTCCATCGTAATTAAAATTAACAATAATAATAACACATGAAATGCATCGCTAAATACATTTTTGGTAATGACAACATAGTCTATTTCAGAATTCAAAGTGCGCGTAGCATAAATAATAACAATTTCATAATACAACTTTAGTTTGAACTGCAAGATGACTAAAACATGCGCAATAATTCATTGACTGTATCGCAATGTAAAATTTATTGTTTTATTCCTAACGGTTGTGGTTAGGTTAAAATGCGGCCTGGACCAGATTAAAAACGTCGCCAAAGGCACAAGGAACTACTCGTACATACAACTGATTTTTGCCTTCCGATATCTCGAGAACTACTGATAATAGATACACCACCAAATTTTAGTATTTACTTTCGAATTGCCTATTACTATCAAATTGCAGCGACATGGTATCGTGAAATCTCTTTACTATCACTATTAAGCTCAAAATTACTTACGTAAGTATTGAATTCTGTTACTCATATTGATTTTCTCTTATTGATGCTCGTTCCCAGGAGCCGCGCTCACAAACCGCTAGCCCGTAATTTAAAGGATTTTCGTGACTTGTGCATAGAAATCTGGTGTCAGATACCTCTGGAAGCCTACCAAGGACTTGTAGAATCCATGCTACAGCGATTCACTGCTGTATTGCTTTCGAATGGTAGACCAATATGCTAGTAAGTAGGTGGTCATAATGTTTTGGCTGATCGATGTATTGAGTCTTCAGTTCAGTTAAAATTATGGCTGGTATCAGGTGTTTAGTGTTAACCCAGTGGAAGCAGCAGAAAAACATCCATATAGTTCCTATGTATATTTATACGGAATAACGCTTTATATTATTTTGTTTAATTGCTTAACGTCTCCTATAACAATTAGGTCTTTAGTGACAGGAAAGGATGGGGGGCAAGGAATGGGAAGGAATTCGGCCAAGGCCTTTTGAAGGAAGCATCCCGGCATTCACCTGGAGTGATTTGGGGAAACCATGGAAAACCCAAATCTGGATGCCCGGACGGCGATTCGAACCGCCGTCCTCCCGAATGCGAGGCCAGAACGCTAGCCGTTACACCACCACGCTCGGTAATAACGCTTTAAATAATACATGAGAAGATATATTCAAACAAGTTGATATAAATGGTAAATCCATTACAAGTAATTATTATTGTTACATGCTGTGTGAAATGTATATCATTTTACCACATCACTGGGTATAGTAAGTGATGTTCATTACTGTTCCCAATTACGAGTATTGCAGGTATTTTTTTTTTTTATCTTTTATCTTTTTTCTTCAGGAAAAAAAATTTGAAATACGTAGCTAATTAAGCACTTTTTTTACACTACTGTTACAGTTTCCTAGCGCTTGTTTTGTCAGAAACAAAGCAGATCTTTGATTTAATAGGTAATTTTATTTCTTATTCAATACTATTCCTAAGTTACTTCTCACGTATTTACGAAGCCGTACAAAGTGTTCTGGAGGGGTGGGTAACTGACTTGATGGCCAGATAGAATAAGTACATCTTAACTAATAATCATCCAACTAAAGCAATATAGCTCTGAATAACTCCACAATTCGCAACAGTTTTACTGTCATTTATTATTTGTAGGTGGGGGGGAAGAAGTAGCCTAGTCGATGTTATTAGACGCGGGAAGGGACTAGGATTAGGGAACGAGAGGGAATTCTGCCATGGCGTTTTGAGGTAACCATCCGATCTGATTTAAAAATTACATTTCGTTAATACATAAAAAATTATGTTTCTCATCTTCATATTATTGTCTCTATGTGGACAACCTCGGCTATTTCCAACAAATTTTTGCTTTACACCTAAATTTTAAATCTTTAAATTAAAACATTTTCTTAGTTTCTTATGATTACTAATACACCTTACCTTCGAGTAATCAGTAGTCTTTCTTCCACCGCGATACATCTCCTCCTGTTTGTGTCTTTTGTTATGATTACTAGGTGAAGTTTCTCAGCCAGTTCCGTGAACAGTTTACCTGGACACCCTACAAAACCATTTGAAGTTTACTTCGTCTTTTTCGAGTTCTCGCTCTAAGACAAATGCTGAACGTGTTTGTTTTTCGCGAATGAATGGATGTACCGAAATATCTGCATCATTTGAAGCCGTCCCAAGTACCAGTACGCACTAACGATATTACGATTACGGACCGCATGGCTTGTTATTCTGCAGCAGGCTGGAGCTTCTGAGTTGGTCATAAGTCGCAGGAGAGTCAAACGGGTAACGTAACTGCGACCCTTCTGTCGCAGCCCAGTTTAGTCGCAGTCGCGTTGCATGGGTGAACGAAAGGCCTTAGCCGCTCCGGTGGCCCGCGAAATAAGGGCCTCTCACGGCTTTCTCTCGCTTAGCTTACGTCGTTCGTAGACCCTTCTCTTTTTAGCTGCACTATTCTCCAAGTAATCAAAAAGGTGGTATGAGATTTTTGTCGCTCCCCCCCCCCCCCTTGGTGAGATTTAGTGAGATTTCGCCGGACATCCCTCCCTCTTATTTCACCTCACGTAATTAATGGATACTCCTTGCTTCAATTCTACTTGTATTGATATTTTTTCCTTCAAGGTGTCACGATGTTTCTACATTCATTTTTATCGCTCTGAAAAAGGTCTCACATTGTCCGCCGTAGTGTATTTCATACGAAGCAATATTATTTTGGTTCTAGTCACAAGACAAAAGAGCGGGATGCTTTCTAAGCACAGTCAGCGTGCACTTATTCGACGTTTCATTACATGATCAATCGCGTTATTTATCCCTGTCTCCTTTGGAAGGGGGCGAGAGAAATACTGTTGATTTCAAGATTTTTCCGCCGGCCTCGGAAGCGTAGGGGCTAGAGTGCTAGCTCCACGTGCCGAAGGTCGCCGGTTCGAATCCGGCCGCGGGCATGGATGTCTGTGTTGTGTGTCTATGTGAATGTCCTGTCCGTCCTGTGGTGTCTATACATGTCTATTCATAGGATGCATAAACGCACTGAAGAAACTAAAAAATTCACATGAAGAGATATAAACACATTGAGCTGGCTGAATGGCTTAGTCGCCGAAAGCCATTAAAAAAAAAAAGAAAAAAGATCTTTCCGTCATACGTTGCGTAGTTTCTCAGTAATAGTTGTTTCAAGATGTCACTCGTAATTCTGAAATGCTACGCAGTACCGACCGGTAAACATGTATTCACTTCAGAGAGTATACTACAGGGTTAGCCTAAATGATTCATCGGGATTCAAAACACATTGTACTGAAAAGTATACGACCTTCACGGACGAGTGATACATGAAAAGATACACAAACTCGCCAAGTTTAAAAGTCGGCTTGGTGTCTGGCGTGCACGCTAGATGGCAGCAGTGGAAAAGATGGCGGAAAAGCAGCAGAAATTTTTTTTTGTGTTAGAATATTCGAAGTATTCTCCGGTTAAGAATATGCAGCCTGAATTCGTGCGAAAGTACGGAAAAGCTGCACCTAGTCGTCAGAACATTTTACGTTGGTTTAACCAGTTTCGTGACACTAGTTGTCTGTGTAAACGGACCAGCACGGAGCGACCAAGTGTCTCAGAGGAAACCGTGGAGCGCGTGAGACAGAGCTATGTGCGCAGTCCAGTCAGCCGGTAAGTGGGCATTCCGCAGAAAACAGTGTTGTATTCAGCGACGAGGCGACTCTTCATCTGTCTGAAGAGAGTTAAGGCGAGTTTACTCGGTTCACTTTTCGTAATCACTCCGGATGAATCACTCGCAGTGAAAGGAAAGTGTAACGATTCGCTAAGCTCCCCGTTGCATATCACTTTTTATTGTATATAAAGTAAAGGATTAGAATATTTTTCCATTTCTTGGGATGTCCACTGTATGTTCGAAAGATGCGCATGAAAGGGTGAAAGGCACGGATTTTACGCTTCAGTGAAGGGCAGTCTGGCTGGCGCCTTTTTGGCAGAGTAGTAAGAGGATTAGGGATTTCTGTCGGGCAGGCCGTAAAGAGAATTCCTTCCTCCCGAAGGAGACATCGGCTCTCGAGGATTGCCGAAACTTAACGTGGCCAAGAGAAGCTACAGAATCACATGACGTCAGATGGTCAGCCAATCACAGGGTACATAGTACTAAGATTCGGGGAATTTTATGTTCTATGTCGTCTTCGAGCCACAAGAGGCGGAGTTAGAGTTTACCTCCTTGGCGGCAGAAAAGGAGGAACACACTTCCTTCCAGTCGGGAGGGCAGCCATGATCATGTCCATTCCGGAGCCCAGACGAGTCACTGGCCACTTGGGGTCCATGTGTGCTGGGCTGACTTGTGTCCTGGAGACCATCTGAGGCGCACTTCTAACTTGCGACTTGCCGCGTACTGCTGGCGTGGCCAGTTACGAAGATCAACTCGCCTCGCATTCGGGAGGAAGGCGGTTCGAATCCCCGTCCGGGCATCCAGATTTGGGTTTTCCATGGTTTCCCCAAATCACTCCAGGCAAATGCCGGGATGCTTCCTTCAAAAGGCCGTGGCCCAATTCCTTCCCATTCTTTGCCCCCATCCTTGCCCCCCATCCTTTCCCGTCTCTAAAGACCTAATGTTAAAAAGAGACGTAAAGCAGTTAAAAAAAAACGACGATCGACCAGGTGGTCGTCCCCGCTCAGCGCTACCTGCCGTGGAACGGAAATGTGTTTCTACGAAGCCATTCAGCCTGCAACTCTCTTGAAACTGTACCCTTAACCGCATCTGAGACAAAGATCCTTGCTCTGATCTGATAAAACCACTGAGCTAGACTGTGTAACTGTCGAATGACAAGTTAATCATTCGTGGCGTCCCTACCCATTAATATTCATTACTGTTTGCTATCATCATAACTGGTAACATACTTTGTATTAGAATAATTGTGAGATTTTTAAAGTACAACTATACTTGTTTGCTTGCATTTAAGGGCTCATTGTACGTCTGAGCGTTGCTTAGAAAATTGCACAACCTCTTGTTTATTAACGTAATGGTAAATACGCTCAGATTTGTAGATGCCATTGTAAAAATATTTATTAAAATGTCTTTTTGTTACAGTTTTCAAATCCCAAAGTCATCCACTTCTCATTTGAATAATTTACATTTTGATATTCAATTATAGTACCCTGTATAGCGTAAAATTAATTAAGAATTAATTAATAATTCTCTCTCCCCCCCCCCCCCCCCCCCCCCCCCTGGTGATACGCTACAAAAGTGAACCATGTAAACAGTGAATCATCCAGAGTGATCATCCAATATGACGGATGAAAGAAGTTGGCTCGGATTCAACTTTTCGTTCACTTTTGACGTTTCACTCGGATGAATCATCAATAGTGAATCGTGTAAACAGTCAAAATATCGAAGTGAAACATCCTCCTGGATCGGTCGCAATTGTTTGTTTCTGATTGTTGTTGTATTCAACACAAAATGATTTTTAAATGGAAATAAGGAATATTTCTTTATATTTTAAGTACTTTCCATAATAACGAGTGTTTATGGAATTTATAGAACACAAAATTTGAAACTTATATATAAAAAAAGGAATAGTGGTACAGAGGACATAATTAAAGGATTTAATCTCTCACTTTTGAAGACAGAAGACATCAAGCACAAAATTAAAAGTATCCGAACCAGGTCATCTAGTGAAGTTTTAAAACCAGACAAATTTGATGTAAATTGTGCTTGTAAGTTAAGTGTATGTGTTTCTAAGCAGTTACCAGTTGCAAGAAACGTGAGAATAGTTTCTACCCTTCGGTTTAGCCGGAGCCCGGAAAACATTTTCTCATTACTGTCCTGTTTTATAATTAGTGGCGAGTTTTTTTGACTGCAAATCTGTGTGATTTAAGCATTCGAAGATGATTTTTAAATTCAGTTTTGTCCTCCAATACCCATTCTACCACACCGCAAGATCCAATTTCTCGTCCACCAACTTCTATTTTTTCAATTAACTTTCTTCACGATCATCATCATCATTAGTTTTCTGCCCTCGGGCAGGTTTTCACTTGGCTGCTCTCCATGATCTTCTATCTTCTGCCTTTCTCTTAAGAACCATGTAGTTGCCGTCTTCCTTGATGTTGTCTATAATTTGGTATCTCTTTCTTCCTCTTATTCTCCTCCCACAGACTAAACCTTCCAAGGCGTCTTTTATCAGGCACTCCCCTCTCAACAAGTGTCCCATCCAGTTTTTGTTTCTCTCCTTTATTACTTGGAGAATTTTTCTGCTTTCACTGACCCTGTCCAGCACTTCAGCATTGCTTATTTTATCCACCCAGCTTATCTTCTCCATCCTCCTCCACATCCACATCTCAAATGCTTCTAACCGCTTTTCATCCTCTCGTCTCGGTGTCCATGTCTCCGATGCATAAAGAGCCACACTCCATACAAAACATTTACAGAGTCTTTTTCTAAGTGTTTTGTCTATTTTTCCAGTTAGTAACCTCCTTTTCCTATTAAACGCTTCCTTCGCTACAGCAATGCGAGATTTTATCTCCTGATGGCACCTCAAATCTTCAGTGATCATACTCCCAAGAAATTTAAATGATCTTACTTGCCTGATATCAGCTTTTCCTAACTTAATATTTATTATATTCCTTCCTTTTCCAATCACCATACTCTTAGTTTTTGCTGCATTGATTCTCATTTCAAATTCTTGGCAAGCTTCATCTAGACCTTTCAGCATTCTGTTTAGAGTTTGTTCGCTTTCTGCCAACAATACCATATCATCAGCAAATCGTATGCACTCTATTTTCTTGCCACCAATACGCACTCCTCTTTTTCCATTTAAGCCTTTTCCAATAATTTCTTCTAAGTATAAATTGAACAATAATGGGGAAAGGCAACAACCTTGTCTTACGCCTCTCCCAATGCTGCTTTCTTCAGACATCTCGTTTCCGATCTTTATTCGTACTTTCTGTTGTAAATATAGGTTCTGTATCAACCTTCTCTCCTTCCAATCTACGCCTTTGCTCTTCAAGATATCCATCAGCTTCTTCCATTGCACCATATCAAAAGCTTTTTCCAAGTCAATAAAGGTGGCATAGATGTTTCTTCCTTTCTCAATATATATTTCCCCTATGATTCTTAACGCAAGATTCTGAAAATTAAATCCATTCCAACACGCGAAAGGTTGTTTGTTGCCATCTTGAAGTGAATTGAATGGTTCATTTGTGATGATACGCGTAAACGAAAAGTGAATTCACTTTCACTTTCACTGCGAGTGATTCATCCTGAGTGATTGCGAAAAGTGAACCGTGTAAACCCGCCTTTAGATGCCAACAACCGGAACGGATCCCTGCTGCACTGACCGACATTGATAGAAACATGCTGTTGAACGTATGGCCGGCACTGGATTACCTTTTTGATGTGTGCTGGGTGATTAAGGGCGTACACATTCACCATTGTATGGACCTGAAACTTGGCCAGCTTATGTATTTTTTCATGTACCACACATCTTTGTAACTCGTACAATTTTCAATACACATTATTTTGAAACCCGATGAATCATTTAGACTATCCCTGTACTACTAAGTAAAGTTGATGGCCCATTGTAGTGTGTCTTATGAGCACAAGCAGAAGCAGCATTAGTTAGTCGACAAATGGAATCGTGATACTAAAGTGGTTACTGAATTCAGTTGGGAAGTTAGCAATCGCTTCGACAACAGCCTTCCTAAATATTTGATCAATGGATGAGCGACAGTGTGGACGGAAGGAAGCGGAACGGAAGAGCGTTAGGACAGGTGGACAGGCCGCTGCGAACAGGTAGCATAGCACCTGCTTCCGCCCGCCAGCGATGCAACAAAAACCATGACTGCACTAATTATTAAAGCTGTCTAAGCAGCAGGTGAGAGTTATCTGTCGCATATTTACATTTATTAACGACTCCTGACATCGAATTACAGACATATCGTACTTAGAAACGAATGAAAACCAATGGAAAAGGGTTATACTGATGGCAATATCATTAAACTAACAAAAATTTATGCGTGAAAAATATTATAACTGAAGCAATATTAAGCCTTTTTTTAATTTTTTTTTTTTTTTTTTTTTTTTTTTTTTTTTTTTTTTTTTTTTGCTTACGGCTACACGCTTCGTCGACGTCGACGTCGACATCGTTAGAGGTGGCATAGAATTGGGGACAGGGAAAGGGAAGGAATTCGGCCATAGCCTTTTGAAGGAAGCATAACCGGCGTCCTCCCGAATGCGAGGCCAGAGCCCAGAGCGTTACCGCTCATTCACCAACCTCGGTTTAGACAAAAATTTTGTTAATACGTAAAGCAATTCGATTGTTTAGAGTACTTTCACTGTGTATTTTTAAGTGGTCCATTTTATTCTGTCTTTTTTTAGAGCCTGGAATTCAGGAGTTCGCTGGTTCAAACCCCGTGCGGTTATTGAGATTTCGGTTTTCCACGGTTTCCCGAAATCACTCCCAGTGAATGTCGGGATGGTTCCTTCGAAGTATCATGGCTGAATTCCTTTCCGATCTTGTCCCCACTCCTTTCCTGCCTTTTATTACATCGATGTCAACTAGGCGTAAAACCATTAAAAAAAACAGATGAGGGTCGCTTTATCTGCCTTACCAGTGTAAGTATATTAATATCTTTTAGCATCATAAGAACACTTGCAGTAAAGCAAATAAAATTCTGGTTCAAACTAGCTATTTATCATGCAGCGTTTTTCTTACTGATAGTTGAAACAGAATTCCAAATAAAAATATAACAAAATGAAACAAAATTTACCGTAGAAAATTCAACACAGTCTTCATTACCAACAAATACTGCAATATTCGAACTGAACCAGCCATTGGTCGTCTAGAACAGTGGTATCCAATTGGTGGTTCACGTACCCCAAGAGGTACGTGCGGCTGCTTCGCAGGATACGCGAGGTAATCTCTTGGCTAAGACAATCGCTAAAGTAATTGGAAAAAAATAATAACGCAAACATTACTAGCGACAAAATATATTTTAAGACAAATTGTGCGCATTGTATTTCTGTGCTGCTGTGGTACTGTGAAGCAATCGACAGGTATGGACGCAGCGGCACAGGCACCTATAAGGGTTACACCAGGTTGAGCTCTTTCTTGAAGGGGCACTGGTCTAGAAGGAACTTTCAAGGTACGTACTTCCATCAGTTACAACAGAGAAATATTAATTCTGATTGACAGAAATAATTTAAAAATCTCGTACTATATCGACATATTCGTTATATCTCTATCTTTCATGCATCTCATATTCTGTAAAGCGAGGTTCCACGGTGAATAATTTGTAATTTAGCTACTGAATAATTTATGTTGGTAGAATACGATTTTCATTGTTAGCAGTTGGTAATACTGCCTCAGTTGTAGACGCAAGATTGGCGGCTAGTGTGTGTGTGTGTGTGTGTGTGTGAGAGAGAGAGAGAGAGAGAGATGTGATAATGTTCGCAGGACATTCTAATTGTTGGCGTTAACGCCCCTGCGAGGTGACTGACAAAAAGTAGTTGTATATTTGTTCTTGTTATTTTGAAACAGTGTTTACCGAAGAGTTTATAGTGTAAAAGCTTGAGAAAAAACTGACTACGAAATGTACGTAGTGAATAATATTGAATGTGGATTTTTGTTATATCAATTTTTCAATCTGTTCCCATCAGTAATTGAAGTTTCGTGTTTTACTATTAAATTTCGTGTAACGTGAGCTACCATGGCCAAATGGTTTATCAAAATCTACGACGCACTCTCCCTTGCGGTAATATGTTGAGGAGCTTGCAAATGGCTCAGCAAATGTCGTCTAACTTGAATGGGAAGAAAATACGGAAACGTTAACGGTTTAACGTTACCGTGTTCAGAACGTTAGCGAATACCATCTTTTTCAATAATAATTAAGCGATTTAATGATTTGTTACATGATACAATTCATGTAGCGACTATTGTTTCCTTCTTTTTTGCGCCTCGGTGATTAGAGCCTGGAAGAGAGGGAGAAGAACGGGGAGAAATTAGACCAGGGGTCCCCAAAGTGGTCGATACCGACCCCTTGGGGTCGATAAGAGATCTCCCGGGGTCGATTAATACAGGGGGGTCGAAAGGGGATCGATTAATACTAAAGATGATCGGAAAAAATAGGAATGTTCTACTAAAAGTCAGGTCAGTAAATAAAAGTAAAGCCCATCCTCTCAATTCTCTTCTGTTTGCGAAGTCATGTGCAGTAAATGATGAAACTTTCATCCAACTGCTTTTTCTCACTGAGGTGGTTGTCCACAGGTGATAGTTGCAGAGGTTCATCGGAAGAGTGCCTTAGGAAGGTGGATACATCGCTATGTGACATGTTAAAACAGAACAACAACCGACTGTTCTTTTTGGCAGGTCTTTATTTGAAATTTATTCCATCTACCCATAGTTTTGTTCCTATTATTTGAGTTTATAATTATAGTGGAAAGTATCTAGTTTTTCTGTTAATGTTAGTGGGTGGATTTTATAAATTCTTTCGTTGAGTTGTTATGCAGGCCTCCTTATTGCTTAGCATCAGAAATGCCAAAAATGATTTAATGTTTTTATTCAATACTTGTGGTGGTCGATAAGAAGGCAAATATCGTATCAAGGGGTCGATGGGGCAAAAAGTTTGGGGACCCCAGAATTAGACCATAACCTTTTGAAGAAATCCTCTCAGCATTCGCTTGGAGTAATTTCGAATAAGCATGGGAGATCGAAATCTGGATGGCCGGAAAGGGATTCAAACCCGCGTCCTCCCCAATGCTAGGTTCTAGCGTTGACCTCTCGCTCATAGGGCTCGGCCATAACTGAGTTCACCAGAAGAATAGCGCCCAACGTAGTCATCTTATGAAAAACTCAATCACTATATCGCAACACTTACGCTTTTTCACTTATTTTATGATAGTCCATTCCTTGACACACTAATGTTACGCTAAGGATGTGGAAGGGGTGGGGTGGGGGAAGGGGTGTTCCGAGCCGAGCCACGTAGCTTTTCATTCATATTATTATCACAGTTAAAATGAGGAACAGAACACACATCAGCATGTGAATATTTAATTCCGTCATTTAATTATCTCCGTATGTAATTTACGATAGTCTGATAAGAGAAAACGGTACAAAATGTATTCTGGAATCAATAGCGAAAAAAGCTACGTGCTACGTGGGAAGGGGGGAGGGGTAGAGGCAAAAGCCACCTGGGGGAGGGGAGTTCACAGGAGGCCAAAATGGAGCTACGTGGTTTATGAACGCTGGAAGAAATCTCCAATATGAAGTACGACAAAACGCTCCCGTCGCCCGGATTCCACGTTTAACTGTGGGTCCGCTATATCCGGTATGATTATCAACTTAGGTCAAAGCAGCCTACGATAGGCGCAGAATACGCATCCAGTAAAAACCCTTTCAGCAGGTCATTACGACCGCACGAGTCTAGTTTTTTCCAGCTCTATTTCAGTTCGCTCCCATTCTACGCTGCACATTCTTAGAGCGCTCCTGAAATTCTCTGCTCGAGAGTTCTTTTGAGGCCAGCCAAACAATGTGAGGACTGGAACAGTGCAGTTAGTTCGCGAACTGGCGGAAGTTAGCGCCACTGTCGGATGTGGGTCACCTTGTTAGACGAGGCGCCGAGGTGCAATTAAGACGGGCAGAACGGCGGAAACTACGCTACAGCGCCTAAACGTAGGTGGCGTAGCTAGGCGCCCGTGAATAAACAGGCTTTACGCTCCAAGGCACGTCTCGTAACTCCAATCAAACCATACCGGGACAGAACGTCACATTCCTTTCCTCCGACTTCTAGTGTGCACACGAGTGGTGCAAAGTGTTGTGTGCTGAAATAGCTTGGAATAATAAGCAAGAAATACTCAAAATCATGACCTCATTTAAGGAGGAAAATATTCAATTATAAATTTTAGACAAGTAGAAAATCCAACAGGAAACGACGGGAACAAAGTTAGTACATTTACAATCGTACACCACTTGAATCCACAAATTGTATAATGACCACTCTAAGGCACAGATAAGAAATATAATAAAGTAAATGATTATATGTCGACTCATCATAGTGTAACACCAAGAAGTAAACAGATAGATATAGAACTGTAAAGAAATTGAAATATAAAAGGTCATACAATGTAAACTGTTGTGTATAGAACTGTAAAGTAATGCAAATCATGTACATTTAAAACTGTAAACGAAATAAAATGTAAATTGTTAAACTTTGTAAATAGAACTGTAAAGTAATGAAATGTGAATTGTCATAAAACGTAAATAACTTGGCTGTGTGGCTGATAAGGCCGAAATCCATTTAACTAAATTTTTTTTTAAAAAGTATGAAATAGGAGGGCGGAAGGCTCTGCCAGTTCGTAGAGCCCACTCTTGTGAAAGGTACTATTGGTAAGATTAACGTTTCCATCCGACTGTCGAAATAGCAGTGTCCTATTCTCTGCATCGAAGGTTCAAATCCAGCCATAGGTTTTCAAGCACACGCGAAAAAGAACTTGACATAAACGAGACTGGAGAAACACTACAAGGAAGGTAATAATTTTCATCCGAATTAATATCTGCAAGATATGGTTTGGAAAAGTATATTTTATTTCCCTACTTCTTATGGCATCTTATGATGTGAAGCTGGTGACAGTTCTTTGCAAACGCAGAGTAATTTAGGTCACACAAACGACACGACAAGATTACGTACATAGCAATAAATAAATTTTTAAACATAATAAAAATCGACTTAAAAAACACCATGTAAGAACCTGTCTACAAAAGCACTACAAAGTAATATATACTCCAAAATACTCCTATAGAAAGAGTAGCCAACTGCTCTCTATGTTTAATGTCGTATTATTATTATCGATCTCGTCCCTTATTTTTATTACAGTTTCTTTCAATATTAACACTGTTTGATGTCGGTTTTGGACTTACTCTTGATTGCAACAGGTGGAGTAGGAGGTGGAAAAACGTTCAAGGATGAAACACAGTAAATAGGAGGGAAATGTGAGTGCACGAAAGAACTTTTCGCTCTCGAGTCACTTGTGTATCAGGGCGCTAATGAGCTCGCTGTAGACGCGGCCTAAAGCCACAACAAAAACAACAACAATAACATCGAGTGTTCGGTCTGGAGAAAATAACAACTCGAAGTCTTTAATTCTCTTTCCATATACTCAGTAACCTTCAAGCATATTACAAGCAAAGGGAGGGGGGGGGGGGAAATCACCGGGCCCGGATGGAATTCCAGTAAGAGTATTTTCAGAGTATGCGGCGGAAATCGGGCCATTTATGTCTGATATATTCAGTAAATCATTAGAAGAGCGAACTGTCATTGGAAAATCGCGCAAGTAACTCCGATTTTCAAGAAAGATGATCGAAGTGATCCTGGAAACTACCGTCCCATATCTATACCATCTGTTTGTAGTACAGTTATGGAGCATATTATATGCTGGAACATCATGAATCTTCTAGATGAAAATAATTTGCTTACAACAAATCAACACGGATTTCGGAAGAAAAGATCATGTGAAACACAGCTGGCCCTATTTACACACGACGTAATGAAAGTTATTGATGAAGGTTCACAAGTAGATGCAATTTTTTTAGATTTTAGAAAGCCTTTGACTCTGTGCCACTCATCCGCATTTTAGCAAAGCTTCGAGCGTACGGTATATCGGATCAGCTTTGTGAATGGATAAAGGATTTTCTAACTGGTCGGTCGCAGTTTGTCGTCGTTGAAGGAGAAAGATATTCTAATCTAGATGTTACATCGGGTGTACCTCAAGGAAGTGTAATAGGACCATTTCTTTTCTTAATTTTTATAAGCGATCTCGGAGACAAAGTGAAAAGCATTTTTAGATTGTTTGCTGATGATGCGGTTATTTATAGGGAAGTAAGGAATTTGGCCGATTGCTTAGAAATTCAGCGCGATCTGGATGTTATTTTGGCTTGGTGCGCTGAGTGGCAACTTACTCTAAATTATAAAAAGTACAAGACAATGAGCATAACTAACAAAAATAATCAAATTGTTCAGAAATATGAGTTAAACAATTCAGTTATTGATGTTGTCGATTCTATGAAATATTTGTGAGTAGCAGTACAAAGTAACATGAAATGGGACATACACATTAATTCGTTAATAGGTAGACCTAATGCTAGGCTGCGATTCATAGGTCGAATCTTGAAAAATTGCAATGAACAAACGAAGGAGATAGCATACAAATCTCTTGTGCATCCACATTTGGACTATTGTTGTGCCATTTGGGATCCGTTTCGTAAGGGGTTGATCGAAAGTGTAGAGAAAGTACAGAGAAGAGCCGCTCGATTCGTGACCGCTTGCTACAGTCCTTATGAAAGCGTCACAGATCAGACTAGGCTGGGAGTCTCTGGTAGATAGACGACGCACGTTTCGTTTAAACTTATTGGTAAACATGTGTACTCCCACTTTCACTTACGAGTGTGGTGAAATACTTCTTTCACCAACCTATTTGAACAGGAATGACAGGAAAGATAAGATTAGAGAAATAATGTGTCACACTGATTCTTATATGAATTCTTTTTTCCCTCGTAGCATTAGGGATTGGAATGCACAACAAAGAAATTAGCTTTGGTGCTGAGCACCCTCTGCCACCCACAATTTTGTGAATTGCAGAGTATATATGTAGATGTAGATGAAAATCTGGTCTAAGCAAAGAGATTAGGTGTTAAAGGTACTTGTTAATTCACTATTGCTTGTGAGCATTATAACATCCAGAAGAAATGGTCTGAATCAATCCAAAATCAGAGGTTGTGTAGAACAATGGAACAATAAGTGATTATGTAGAGAGATGGAGTGATCGAAGGCCCAGCACAGCCCTCTTCTGTGTTACGCGACGCTGTCAGTTCAGTGCAGAGCCGTACTCGCTGACGATTGTCATCGGAGGTAGTGAACACAATGCGACGCCGCCATGAACACACAGCTGACTTAATTCATCCAGGATCCATCTTTCCCGGAGTGTAGGGAAGTTCTTACAGCGGTACTGTATCTCCTTCCATTTCAAACAGGTTGTCATAATCGGTGTGGCCTTGGTGTATTGTCATATCCGGTTTCTCATTGTCGTGCTAGGTGGACGGGCCACCTGATGTTGTCATTAAGTCTTGCAGTGCTGCAAGTTCATCAGCGGGTTAGCTGATTTTGAGCAATTTTTGTAGAATTGCCTACCTAATTTGGCGAATCTTAGTCTTAGTGGCTCGAGACCGCTGATTTCATGAAGGGCAGCTGACGGTGTATCCCTTGGTAGCTTGAATGCAAAACGAATTGCTCTGTTTTGGATCGTCTGGATTCGATCTATGTCGTTGGGGGCGGCATTGCCCCAAACCACTGCTGCATAATCAAGAACAGGTCGCACTAGAGCAGTGTACAACCTGATGTCCTGGTTAGGCTTAAGCGTTGACGAATGGTTGCAGTACAGAATAAAGTGATTTCATCCTGCCCTCCACTTTTGCTCTCAGTTTATTATCATGTTGCTTCCATGTTAATCTTCTGTCAAGTGTGACTCCGAGATAGGTGTTAGTTTGTGTCCATGGGATGGGCTCATTGAAAAGAGTGATTGGCGGAAGTTGAGGGACCTTCCTTCTAGTGATGAATACTGCTTGAACTTTTTCCTGCATTAAATGCCAGTCGCCATCTTTTGGCCCAACTTTCAATGTTTTATATGCTCTTTGTAGCGTTGCTCGTGCTTGAGTGGCTCTCATGCTCCTTGTGAACTGGGCCGTGTCATCCGCGTAGAGTGCAGTATGAACTCGGTCAGTTTTCGGCAAGTCAGACGTGTACAAGTTGTAGAGAACCGGGCCAATTACTGACCCTTGTGGCACTCCGGCCTCAATTGTTCTTGCAGAAGAAAGCGCGTCTTCTAGGAGTACCCTAAAGGTCCTGTTTGAGAGATAGCTTTTTAACAGTCTTACATGTGACAGGGGGAAACCTAAAACTAACAGCTTGTAGAGAAGCCCCTGATGCCAAACAGAATCGAAGGCTCTAGTGACGTCTAAAAGTACGGCCCCGAAGAATCCTTTCTTCTCAATTGCGCTTAATGCGTGTTCCACTAGGCGTAGTAGTTGTTGTGAGGTAGCATGTTGTTTTCTAAAGCCGAATTGTTCGTTCGGTAACAGCTGATCCTGCTCAATGTGCCGGCTGAGTCTCTTTAAGTAAAGTCTTTCGAAAATTTTTGACATCGTCGGTAACAAGCTGATTAGCCTATATGATTTAGGAGATCTCCTGTCCATTGCCTGGTTTTAGGTATCGCGACGATTTCAGCCTGCTTCCAGGAGTCAGGAAATTCGCCAGTGGTGAGTATCCGGTTGAAGACTGCAGTAAGGTACTGAACTGCTTAGATCGGGTAGCTGTTTTAGCAGGGTGGCTCCAATGCCATCATGGCCCGTAGCTTTATTAGGGTTACATTGCCGGATCATGTTAACTACTTCTTCTTTGGTTATGGGTTCAATTTCTTCATCTTCAGGGTTGATGGTGTTGAGGAAGAGTTGAAGTCGTTCCTCTACAAGCTGTACATGTTGAGCGTCAAGGTGTTCATTGAGTGGTTTGAAGTTATCCTGAAAAACATCCACCAGGGCTTCAGCTTTCTCTATAGGGTCTGAGATGACGTTGTTGCCGACGTAAATGGGAGGCAGTTTAGCCGTTCGCCGGAGGATCCTGCGAGTTAGTTTCCAGACAGAGCCATCTTCGATGTTGATTGTCGCCAGGAGACCAGCCCATTCACGATTCCGATGTTGTTGGACATCAGCTTTTATTTGCCTTTGCATCCTGTTGATGAGGCGTTTAGTGACAGGATTTCGGGTGAGCTGCCATGCTTTGGAGAACCACAGTGGGGTTACTGCTGGCTTCGTGGTGTGGTCACGGCTGGTAGTGATTGAAGGAAGTCTGACACCACAACGGATCCTGCGTCCTCATGTGCTACCTCTCATGCGACCGGATGCCAGTCAACAATGCTCGTCCATACAAGGCACGTGTCGATGAACTGTCTGCTGTGATGTTGAGGCATTGTGTGGCCATCAGTATCTCCAAACCTGTCTCCAATAGAACTTGTGAGGAATCAATTCGGACTAGGGTTCTAACGGAGGTCATCTATTCCAATGCGAATGCAGTTGCGGATGTTCAGTGCTTGAAATCCGTGGATTCGGATGTTTTGCGGAAACGGAGGTCGAAAAATAAATTCATAATTATTTAGATTTTAATAATTTATCAACAATAAACGTAAATAGTGGGCGGTAGGGACCAGCTTGATTACCACTGATGTACAGTTAGCAGCAAACTGGACAATTTCGTTCTGTAGGCAATCAGAGATATTTCTGACGCTATCAGAGGAGTAATTTTGTAGGGAGAAAGGCTAGAGTATGACCTGGTCCCGAATTACATTCATCCCTGTATACATTCTGTCAGGGCCGGCGTTAGGGGGGGGGGGGGAGGGGTAAGCGGGTCATATGTACCCGGGCCCACCGGCTGACGGAGGGCCCCGATCACCGGCTGCAGAGGCCCCCAGGCCTCGGAACCAAGAAATCCGCCCATTGAGCCATTGTCGCCCGGCCAGTTTGTAGAGCTAAAAAAAAAGGGGGGGGTTCTCCCATTTTACCCCGGGCGCGAAATTCGTAGCGCCGGCCCTGCATTCTGTCAGATAGACCATATGGAAAACTTGCAGTTTGCATAAAGCTATGTGCAACTTTCACATTAGTACCTGCGGACGCAAATACGAAACATAGCAGGACAGCGACTCCCGCAAGGCAGGTAAACACTGATGGATTTTGTCTACCTGGAAATTCGGCTGCTTCACAGTGCGGGGGACGAGTAAATGGTAAACAGATTCCCACTCTCCCTGAAAGTAAAAGGTACTTGTAACACGCCAAAAATATATTGAATAATCTCACAGGTCTCATTTCTTCCAAGAGAAATCGTGCATTATAATTTTAAGTAGCTAGACGGAATTTTCTAAATATTTCATAATTTCTCTGACTAAATGATTGTATAAAACCGCATGAATGCGAAATACAATTTTGTTTATCGTTTAATTTCGTTGTCACCTTGGGTGACATTTTCTTGTTTGTTAGTTTAAAAGTGTCTTGGAGGGGAAGAAACAAATTCGCGACTGGAATGGATAGGCCCAATGTATAGTTAAAGTTTATTTGGTATTTTATTGGTAAGATTGTACGAGGCGCGTCCAGAAAGTAAGTTCCGTTTGGTAATAAAATGAAATTGTACACAGATACAGAAGAAAGTTTTATTGCACAAAATTCTACAACTCTTAAACTACGTTTCCACATAACTGCCGAAATTTTGCAGGCATTTGTCATAGCGTGGCACCAGGTTTTGTATACCTTCTTCATAGAAATCTGCCTCCTGTGTCTTCAACCAGTTGGAAACAGTTTCTTTCAGCTCGTCGTCATTGGTGAAGTGATGACCGCCAAGGAAAGACTTGAGATGTAAGAACAGATGAAAGTCTTCTGTAACCAAAGGTGGACACCCACTTCGTTCTTCATCGTGCACATCACTACGCCCGCCATTGAACTGTCCGACCCATCTTCTCACCATCGAATCACTCATCGCATTTGGTCCGTAAACATCGCAAATTTGCCGATAAATTTCACTTGGTTTCACTTTCCTCGCATTCAGAAACCGAATCACAGACCTGATTTCACAGGCGGCGGGATTTTCAATCAACGCCGACATTTCAAACAAGCACAACAAAGCGTACGTAACTGACAGCGATTTCCAAATGGCGGACGTTCTTCCCCTTGATACACATCGTCTACAGCGCATGTGCGGAACTGCAATCGCAGCGCTGCAACGGAGATAAATTGAAACGGAACTTACTTTCTGGACGCGCCTCGTATTAACGCCGTGATTAATATTTTGTTTGTGATATATTTTAATTATTCAAAGTAAATGCAGTGTTTTTGTATAAGTAAATTTTTTATCATTTTCACTCGTAAGTTAATTTATTTTGTTTAGTTATAATTAACACAAGTTATATAATTGAGTAAGTATAAGGTATATTACAACATGTAAAAAAGAAAAGGTTTATATTGTAGGGTGGGGAAGAAATTGCTTGTAGAAAACCTGAAGTGTAAATATCTTGGCATAACATTTGATTGTAAACCCAATTTGGCAGCACACAATAAGTGGATGGTGGAAAGGGGTTTCAAAATCCTTCGTTTATTGGAAGGAGTAATGAGGGGATGTACCGGAGAAGCAAGGGAAGTTAGATTTAAAAGCATTCTCAAACCATAGTTCTAGCATCGCGCAGTAATATGAGATCCACATTATGGGTATCAAATTGCGAAGGAGAGCAGTTAGATTTATTTATGTAAATCACATAAGCAAATTATATGATAAAAGAGCTGGGTTGGAATCGGTGGAAGATGGGAGGCCAGGAAAGAGGATGGTGTACAGGGTGTATATGTTGGCGATGAGGCCTGGTGGATATTGGTAAAGAATTAGGAGTAATATTCGTACATAGAAGAGACGATCTTGTCCATAAACTATGTTTTGATTTAAGACATAGGGGAGTCGAAAAAATTTTATATTATAGATTTAGAACGTCAACGACTATAATATATTACCGAGGAAAATGCTGAAGAAGATACCTGACTCATTGAAAGAATTTGAGACGAAAAATTCGTTAAATGCGAAGATAGGCGTGAGGGAAAATTTCCACCAGGTTTAGATTGCTCATTAAAATTAAATAAATTAATTAAATACTTTAATCTTACCAAGGTTACGGAACCTTAGATCTGGATTGTCAAAAGTGAAACTCGACTGTCGGAATTTGTTTGAATGTGGCTTCCATGCTCGAACTGGAGAGTTTAATGATCAGATCAGCAGCAATCGATCGACCGAGCGTGGTGGTGTAACGGCTAGCGTTCTGGCCTCGCATTCGGGAGGACGGTGGTTCGAATCCCCGTCCGGGCGTCCATATTTGGGTTTTCCGTGGTTTCCCAAATCACTCCAGGCAAATGCCGGGATGCTTCCTTCAAAAGGCCATGGCCGAATTCCTTCACATTCCTTGCTCCCCATCCCTTCCCGTCTCTAAAGACCTCGCTGTTAGAGAGACGTTAAGCAGATAAAAAAAAAACAGCAATCGAAAGCGCTGAGATGATTTTTAAAGTTCAATAACCTGTTGGGTAGTAACAAGGCCTAATTCTGGTAACCTGAAATTTTTAAAGAGTTAGTATCATTTCACGATTTGGCAAAAATTTGCCGCCCGTACCAAGCGGTTTCGAAGTGCAGACTCGGTGTTCGGCGGTGTCGATACTGTACAAAGTGACTCGGTTTGGAGATGTCGTCCCCCTTTCGAAGGCGTTGCTTCTCGTCACTCGCCACATGTTGCCTCAGGAATACCGGGCATTTTTGTTTTTACGAGCGAGTGGTTTCTTAAGCACACGCCATTTCTCGCCGTTCGCCTTTGATGTGTGCCGCTGCGTCACTCAGCCAGGTCGTTACTCACCCAAGACGCCAAAAGCTTCTTCGTCCAGCGCCGTGTTAAAATAATTCCCGCCAAACGTTTGTACTGAGTCACTTAACGTAAATGTTCGCACTCCAAATTTAGAACTCTTTGTTTGCAGAGGTGACTTCCATAGAAAAGATTACAAAAGTTCCCTTATTTCCATGGAGACACCTGACGTCTAACTTACGAAACAGTAGTATCAAAGCTATCCAATATCCGTTGGAAACGACGACACTTGGCAGAAACGTTGCTGAAACTTTCGCAAAAGAAATACGAATGTTTGCTTGGAGCAAGGTAAGGTAAGCACACCTGCTGTCGACACGTTAAGAATTTATTTTTCCATTTTTGAAGCCTCTGACCACACTATTTAATAACCACACAATCTGAAGTCATTTTAGGAATCCCGAATATTTCAATATCATTGTATATAACAGTAACTGTAAATTGTAGGAGAAACATGTATTTTTTTTTAACTGAACCTCTGCGTTTTCTGCTATAGTTAACCGAATTAGACAGGCTCCTAAAGCAGACAGATTTTGCACCTACACCATAACCCTAAAATACCATCAGGGTCAGAAAAGAACGAGAGCTCAGCAAAGGAGATCGAGAGAAAAGTCGATTGAAGGGGCTTGCCTAAATGGAAGCAATTCCAGAACAAGAGGGGGTCCCATGGATGCCAACACAAGACCTTCGAGTCCCGTGGACCGTCGTGGATACAGTAGAGTCAGAGAAACAACTCTAAGTTATTCATAGCTAAAAAAAAAAATATTAAAAATTAAAGACGTTAATGACAAATATGTCAGTGTAACGTTTTTCCTTTCCAGTATCTGCCGGCGTTTCATTTAGTGCTTAGCAAGTGATGGTTTTCACTATCTGCCAACAACACAGGGGCGTAGCTACTATGGGGCTAGGCGGCAAAGTGCACCGGGGCCCTTACGCTCAGGGGGCCCCAAGCATACCTCAAGGGGCCCCCAAGTGCAGTTCAGAGGCTCACGAGCCTTCATGGCAAAACTGGCAATCTTTTTTTTTTTTTTTTTGTTTAGCTCCACAGTCGTCTAAGGGGGCCCCTGAGACACAGGAAGCCCCTCACTAAGGGCCCTCTCACTGCTCAGGGGGCCCCTAAGCAAACTCAAGGGCCCCAACGTCTGCTCAAGGGGCCCTTACCAGCAACACAAAGCAAAAAAAAAAAAAAGGCCGCCTATCTGGCCCGAGAGCCCAAAATAAATTTTTTGCACCGGGGCCCTTGTTGACCTAGCTACGCCACTGCAACAACACAATACACCTTACTACCGGATCCAAAATAAGAAATCGTTTGTACCCAAGACCGACACCGTGTGTCAATTTTATGTGTTCGCAGCGCTGCACGAAGGATCGTTTGGTTTATGATTAAAGCTCGATTTTGAGTGAGGATCATAATTTCGACACACCTGACGAAATAAGCTACTGGAACCCATATGCAACGCAGAAGCTTCTCGTTTAAACTACGGAAGCATATTCTTATTCATTTCACGTTCATTAGAAAATCAAGCAAACTTGCATTAAGTGGTGATTAAAGTACTTCCCGACGTTACGATTTCGCTAGTAAGAGAAGGCACTTCCTACTATGGTATGCACTCGTGCTACAGTAACTGTTAGCCATCGGCAGGTGAGATCATCACCAAACAAATCGACCCGTTCAGATTGACGAGTAAACCTTAGTGTTGCTGGTTGGTTTTATGGACGGTTTTCCAGATCACAAGGTATCCTCATTTCGATCTTGATGCAATTTCATAGCAACTGTAGGTGCACTGTCGACAGTAGGAATTTTTACCTTATGTTCCCTTCAATACTCTACATCTCTTCGGGAACCTGGTGATTAGATTGAGTTCGGTAAAGTACGTGCCATCGATTAGTTTGCTACTAACTCTGACCTGTTATACTAGGGACGAAGCTCACTTCCAAGATATCAAACAAGCATATTTTTATAAAACCTCGGAAAGGAAAGTGGAAACCACTTGTCTTCTAAAACGTAATTGAGCTTACAACAGTGATTTATGACCTGTGGTATCCAGAAATGGGACAAGTTGTCGACAGGTATATTAAGAATTTAACGCTAGTTTATATGTATCACAATAATAATAAAAAATATTGAGTAATAATTTTTTTTAAGTCTTTCTCCCTTTCTTTCTTTTTTGTTCTTTACTCTTGCCCTTGGTTCATAACATTGTTATTCATTTGGTTAATAAATAGTTGTTGAATATGTAATTCACTTTAAATAGTTCACTTCCAAATTCATAACTGTGCTTACGAATGACATGACGGAAATTTATTACGTTATGATGGTAAAGTACATTATGTCCTAAATGTTAATAATAGCGTATTGTTTGTGAAAAACAAACAAACTCCCAGTTGGAGACATCGATTCCAATGAAATTTAATCCGCAGATTAGGTACGTGACAATACACACATGAATAGAATTACAGAACTGTACAAGCACTTAGTACGGTATGAAACCGCCCCTTTAGACGTCGTGCCATGAAATAAAAGATATGCTGCTAGGAACACAATGCCTCGCGGTTTGTAAGTGCTTACATAAAGCGCCAACACTTCAACAATGGTTGCAGGAGGACCAGAAGGCAAAAGTTGCCCACCAATAATATCCCAGACATGTCCGATGGGCGACATGTCAGGCGAACGTGCCGGCCAACGAAGCAGTAGTGCCCGTCATTCTTCAAGGAGGGCTTTCACAATACACGCCACATGTGGCCAGGCATTGTCCTGTTGGAATATGGAATGAGGAGCTGTCTGCAGGAATGGCAGTGCGTCTGGCTCTAAACTCTCCTTAATGAAGCAGTAGCTGTTCTGATTGCCTTCAACGCGGGGTAGGTGAGATCGGATGTTACAGCCAATGGCATGGAAAACCATCACACTTAGTGTTTGTCCGCTACGCTGCTCGGCAATGCAGTCTGCCCCACGGCGTTCACCACGGTAGTTTCTAACACTTACACGGTGGCAATCACTACGCCACTCGTCCGAAAACATTTTGTCACTCAGCACGCCAGTGACGGCGTTCTCCTGCCCAGTGTAGTCTGAGGTGTTGATGGAAGCCGACGCAGTGGTTTAGGATTGGAATATAGTGGACATTCGGACTTACGTCATAATATCGATTCAAAAAAATGCTTTAGATAGGATTTGCTCTGCTGATCGAAAATTGTTATGAGTCAAGGCAAAACTGATGAAAAATGGAAGAAGTAGATCACAGCAATATGTGTTCCAGAAGCTCAGGAATTCTTGCAGCTGTTTGTTGCCTTCGTCACCACCTGCTCGGTATGTAGCTCTCGGTTACTGACGAATAATTTGCGCCGAGTGTGGTGGGTGAGCGGTAACGCTCTGGCCCCACATTCAGGAGGACGCGGATTCGAATCACCTCCCGGGCATCCAGATTTGAGTTTTACAAGGTTTTCCCAAATCATTCCAGGTGAATACTGCGATGCTTCCTTCAAAAGGCAATGGGTAAACTACGTACGTCCCTTCTCCCCAGTCTTTTTCAGCATGTAATACCTCGAAGTCGACGAGGCTTAAAGCCATGTAAAAGAATGATTCTGCAATTTTTGAGGCGTAGTCAAGGATAAGACCTAGCTTTACATTGAAACATCTTACTCGGGACAAATTTAAAATCCCTCGGATTGATTCAGATTCACATTCGGGAGAACGCGGGTCTTATCCCAGTTCAACCATTCGGATTTTCGATTTTCCATTGTTTTCCGAGATCACTCTAGGTGAACGTCGGGAAGGTTTCTTCAAAAGGTCATGGCCGAAGATCTTCTCGTTCCTAATGGAAAGTGGTTATATTGTGTAGCAAGATACCGAATTATACCAATCAGTCACCTGGGCTCGACTCGAACCTCAGCCCTCCAGGCCCTACGCAACTGTGATCACTGAAACACACACTCCATAAGACCACCACGAAAGGGAAAATCGTGGAACCAGGCGGTGGTGGGAAGAGACTGACGTCACGATTCAGAAAGATCGATGAATGGACTGGCATTGTTTTTGTGGGAGAATTTTTTTCGACTGGCAGAAGATAGGGATATATTTTTCCTGGAGTTCGCCAACGTCGGAAGAATGTTGTATGGCTAAGAGAATAAGATAACGCACAAGGCTTCTCTGTTGAAATGTTATCTCTTTTTGACTACCAGGAACCTTGCTCTATGCCCTTCCACACATTATGTGAGTAATATTTTACCTTTCAAAATCAAATCAGATAAAGTAGCGACTTATGTACTTCTAGATAGACGCTTGGTCAATGGAACTCAATATTGTCTGTTCACCTACATTTTTTTTCCGAAGTGAAAGCTTCTATAGGCGCGTTAGGCGATGTTCGGACGGAGGTAAATCTATGAGTTCGCGAATTCCCGTCACCGACACGCTATCACGTGATGCGAGTATGATATGCGCGTTGAACGCTTTTTTCATGGGTAAAATCTCATGAGTTCGCGTCACAAACATGTTAACAGTATATCTGTAGCTATAAAGTATCACCTGTATCGCATGGACAGCAGTGAAATTATAGGTTATGCTTGTATCTAATATATCTATATATTAATACACTAAGCGAAAACTTATGTTACATTTTTAAGAATATTGCGCGCACGGAGAAGTGTGAGATTTGGCATAGTTAAAGATTATATGGAGAAGAAGTGAAGGAAGCTAAAATCTATATATAATATGCATTACAAATACATTAAATTAAGTAAAATATAACGCTCGCTCGCCTACGTAGTTCGCTCAGATTGCTGGTAGATGGCGCAGCTAGCGACCTTACTTTGTCTTCTTTGGTGAAACAAAACAGTCTAGATTAATCTCTGAACTTATTTAGAAGCAAGAAGCAACTTTTAAAGGGCTGGTTGATAGCGCAGCTAGCGGCCAGAATATTGGGCGAACGGAGGAACTTAAAGAAATACAGAAAGATAAAATTATATATAATATATTTTACAAACCTTGGAATCGATATAAGCAGTCAGAGATAATCGATTGCTTCAGTTGTAAACAAATGCGCAGTTTGTCTCTGGTTTGCGACATGGGCTGCGCAGAACGAATTTCCCGTAAACTTTTTACTCTTGATCCAGGCCGAATTTCAACCTAACCATGATCACTGTGACAAAACGAACCTATTTAAGTTGATATGATCCCTGTATCGATAATTTTTGTGTCATTTTTACAGTGCTGCTAACATTTCGCGGTTGCGGAGCATCCCATATTTCGGCATTTTTAATTTAATTCTTGGCGAATTTTTCGGAAAAGGAGAGTGCTAAACGTGAAGAGGACACTATAAGGAAACAGTTAATCCAAATTTCAACAGGTCAGTAACAGTTTTTCACTGGTCGAGAATGTCCCACCCGACCCAAAATTATAATAAGCATAGTTAATACATGTTACAAATAGATTATTAAAATAAAAAATTAATTTGCGAACGTGTGTGTGCGCGTGAAATAGGATCGGAGCCAACGTTCTTACGTGAATTCCCCGCATTGAGACGCTCTGTAGTCTTTGGTAAAACGAAAGACTCGGATAAAGTAAAGATTAATGTTTGAAGTTATAAAAGGAATACTTCGAAAAGGAATGTAACCATTCTGCTAGATACTATATGGTCATTTGATTATTTAAAATGTTAAACTTTGGTTAAGTGTCTTTTCATTTTTTAATTTCAGTAATTTCATTTGAGAGAGAGAGACAAGAAATAAGGAATACTTATTTGCGTGAAATTCAAAATGATAATAGATCAAATTTAATTAGCGAACACACGAAATGACGAAATTATTTTGATAGATACATTTAAATGCGCATGTTTCATAAAGCTAAAGCAGTTTTCCGGCCTTAAGTCAAAATGAATATTTTGAATTCAAATGAACCATTTCATCATTTGCTATGGTTAGATTAGAAGCTAAAATTTAGCATACAGTCAGGCGTGGAGTGTATCGTTTTAATTTTATAGGTAATGCAGAGAATTACTAGATTATTACTCTTTCATGAAATAAACTAAACAACTTAATGAATTTCGATCGCTGGCGATCACTAGTAAAAATAAATGTTTCTTTTTTTGCCATTGTTCTTCATACAAACACATAGTTTTTATCAGTTTTTAATGGAACTTGGCATACGTATATTTTAAAACAAACAGAAAAATTCTGCTTTTTTTAGTCTTGCATATACGTTCTACTCGTACTAATTGATTACAAAATCAATTAATTAATATTCCATAATTACGACACTGTGTTGTAAATTACTCTACCGAGCGTGGTGGGTGAACGGTTAACTTTCTGGCCTCTCATTCGGGAAGAAGCCGGTTCGAATCCCCGTCCGGGAATCCAGATTTGTGATTTCTATGGTTTCCCCAAATCACTCCAGGCGAATACCGGGATGCTTCCATCGAAAGGCCATGGCCGAATTCGTTCCCGTTCCTTGTCCCCACTCCCATCCCGCCTCTAAAAACCTCGACGTGGATGAGGCGTAAAGCCATAATTTTTTAAAAAAAAACGTTATTTTCTTTTTTTAACGGCAAACTTTAAACAGGAAGTAATTTCCTGTGGAGAGGTTAAATTTTTTAACAATTCTGCAAACTTGAACGAATCTCTGGACTGAATACAAATCAGTATTCCGCCATTGTCGGCCTTTTTTTGTGAGATATATTAATTCTTTCGAATTTCATGGTTGGAATTGTAACTGAAAGTCCCCTTTACTTGGCAATATTACTGCTTTAGGTTAAGCTAAGATGGAGACAAAAAGTGCAAGGAATGAAACTCTTACATCTGGCGGCTGAAATATTATTTAAAAGAGCTCCTATTCGTTTTAGTCCTTCCACTAAACGTTTTATTTCGTCTGTGTCAGAAACAGCGATCACTGCTATCTCCCGCATTTATCTTCACGTGAGGCATCACCAGCTTCCAGGTCACTTTTCATCATTAAGGACTGGTGGAGAGCAGTGTTTGTTGCTGGCAACGTATGCAGGCGCACGGTGTCCGTTATCTGAGTTGGGCCGCCTGCATACTGTGACCTGCATACACAACGCCCGCATGCATCCGCTCAGCATGATCCGCCTCTCCGTCGGAAGCTCTGGAAACTACAATCAAGACCACGAAGGCCACACAGAGTGCCTGGATAGAAACTGAGGGAGATTTCGAGAAAAACCATAGGCCTTACGTCACCTGCTTCAGAAATACCCACAGAATAACACAAAGGAAAGCATAAAAGATATAGGAGAGACGAAAATTTAGATTCAGAAAAAATATTTATATCAGTAAGTAAAATTTTTTTTTTTAAAAAAAAATCACTTTTTCGAGTTTGTTATTAATGACTAGGGTTCGGATCTTTATCACAAGTAATATTTTTTTCCTGCCTTCTTTTAGAGCTGTAATGCTGAATTAAACACTGACTCAACGTTTCTGATTGTATTTAAAAGTATTTCATATAAATGCACATTCGGGTCATTTTCCTAGTTTTGGTCATATTACGATAGCATTGATGGTCATATGGTCATATTTTGAGGAATAAACCTAGCAATTATTTAACGATGCCGGGAATTCACTAGAAGTTATAGATTAAAAGAAATTAATGTAACTATTCACGGAACTGTATTCCTGTTATACATTGGAGGAAAAAACAAAACTGTTTGTCACTGAATTGGTCAGAATTCACCAGTCGAGAATTAAAGTTATTCATTATTGTCACTCTCTAAACGTTAATGTTCCGTTCGTCTTTTAATCTCCATAGTGCAGAAGCAGCATGGCTGTGTTGATCTGCGCCAATCAATGTCTCATTGTTGCCAATACTTTGAAAATAATCCTCAGTGTTAAAACTGCAGTGGATCACTGAGTAACGCCATGCCGAAAACGAAATTTTATGCATGTACGAAATTATGGATGTACGTAAAGGAATTTGGAGAGGAGTATTCCAGTACAGACGAAAGTGTTCTTTTCTGTAAATGGTTTGAAAGGAAAGAAACTTCAACAAAACGATTTAAAATTTAATCTCCCAATGGTCACAGGCTTACAGTATTAGTAAATAAATGTATGACTAGCAAAGTCATATGGTTCGGATCTTTATGAGCAAACAAATATGCATGCAAATATGACTTTAAAAACGGGTAAATATGACGGAAGCAAATTATGCTGCATATATGAAAGCGACACTAATGGATAAAATAAATTATGTAAAATTGAGCATGTTTTTATGTATAGTAAATTTAAGTGTTTCGTCATATTTTATAAATTTTTAGTGATATTTACCCTTTTTAAGGTCATATTTGCATGCATATTTCTTAATTTTTTTGTTCGTAAAGAACCGAACCTTATGACTTTGCTAGTCATATATTTATTTACTAATACTGTAAGCCTGTGACCAAAAGAACATTTATGGTGATGCATGCAGCCTGGAACACGTAAAGTTGAAATTTGAGGAGGGCAAATGTAAGTGGCTGCAGGTAAGGGGGAAAAGGGGTGTGTACGGAAATTGCCACCGGAGCGTACGCTCCATAACACTTTTAATTAAATTAAATAATTAAATTTAAACAAATATTAGTCTTATAAATAAATAATATTCGCAATAAAGAAACATAAATAAAAAAAATTAATGCAGCAATACACGTAATAACATGCAGGCAATGAAAGAAGTTAATAGAACGCAATACCAGCCTTATCCTAATGTCTGATGTAAGGTGACCAGAAGTTGCGCTTTTGGCCGGACAGTCCCGATTTTTAACAATTTGTCCCGCGTCCCGCGGCGTTTTAGAAAAGTCCCAATTTGTTGAAAGAATGCATGACAAGCTAGGGGCGGGAGAACGGGAAGGGAATATACGGCTTTCGGCGGCCATGTGACTATTTCGCCAGGATATGAGTTTTATATATTTTTTGTTAATTTTACAATGTTATATATTAATAAAAACAAATAATTGTTGAGAACTGACTATCGAGAAGTGATCATCAAGAACTGCTTATCAAAGGTCGCATTGTTTATCAATTGTTAGCATTCGACCACCATTGTTTAGACTCAATGAACAATGGCATTTTTCGACACTGGCAACGACGAAAACATTTTGTAAATGCCTTTCAGAAGATACACATCGTGCTGCGTGCTAGTGCTAGTTAAACAAGTGATGTCAACAAATCAGCTATTCAGGTAATGGAGGTAAGTAATTTATTTCGTAAATACATAAATGTTCTTGAATTTACCCAACAGTACTCGTATTATTTATATTGTATTTTCTAGAGGCGAATTAAGCCGGAAAAACACCACACGTCATTAACGGACGCCCCCTTATCAGGAACTAATGCTGCGTTTTTTTCTACGGTAAATAAAGTGTGGAGCACAGACAGTTCACAATTAAGTGCTGAGTCTTTGAAAGCCATATTATGTGTGAAATATAATTTAACAAATTGTGAAAAATTTCATGACCTATAAACAATGACGGCAATCTACTGAAAAAAAACCACTCAAATGAGAAATATGCCAAAGAATAAATAATGCCAAAGAATAGATAATTTTTTGATGTATTATATTTGTAAATTGTACTTATGATGAAATTAAAAAAATATATTACAATACTATTTTTGCGTTCTATAATTTTTTTTTGCTCCTTATAGAATAACTTTTTAATCAATACGCCCCCCACGCCACCCCCCTCGTCCTCCCCCTCTCTCTCGTCAATGGTGTCCCGCTTTACCAATTTTAAAATCTGGTCACTTTAGTCTGATGTCCAATGTAAATGTCCAAATACTGTACCAAAAGATGGCTGCGCAGTGTGACAATAGTAATTTAAAGATGGCATGGACTGGAAGGACCTCATTGAATTGTAAAGTTCAATTTCATTCCACGTTTTTTCAGCCGTAAAGTTTCACCAAATCATTTAAACTAAATTGACATATTTAATCTAAAATTAAGTTCTATGAAACGCAAAATTAATGAAAGCTAACAGACTAAAAAACGTCTTATAATTACATCGGCTCGCGTCGGCTCACTTCGGCCGTCTTCGGCTCAGTCTAACGGAGCTGTTTCGGCGGCGGATGGGGAGAGCTAAAGAAATTACATATTCAGAGTATAATTAATAAGGTGAAAATTGGCCATTCTTGAAATACAATGTATACTTTATAAGAGTGGAGACTTTCTCGGCGTTTAATATAGATGAAATTTTCTCGGGAAACTAGGCGAGTGAGAACGTTTGCATAACACGACGTTTCTGCAGTCAAATACTTTGCCGCCATTGTCAAGTGAATGCTGCATGTGGTTGATTGGGGTGAATAGCCTCTCTATCTGCCCCGCCAACAACAGTGTTGCCACCTCACGAAAACAAAAGTCGCTAAACCTGGTCTCAAAACTCACTAGATTGCGGGATATTTGGAACTAAAAGATTCGCTAGAAATCGCTAAATAAAATAAGGGAAAATGGTAAGGTAAGTAATATAAAAAATATTTTAATAGTTAGTATTTTCATTAGATTAAACATAACATTGCATTAAAAATCAAGATCAAATTTCTTCAATCAGTATTTCTTCATCATCTTGGTCTATCGTTGGAGTTGCAGAACTTGCAGATGTGGAAGGATGAGATGAATCGTCAGTCTTAGATTTAAAAGAGTATTCAGCATCTTTACCAACTGCAGTAATCACATCAGCCGGAACCTCGTAATTGTAGCAGGTTTTTTTTCACTGTTTTTAACTGATTCCTTATAAAAGAATTTTATCAAGAGTATTTACAGCTATCATATTTATCAAATTGTTTTTAAGAATATTGTACTTCAAAATCGTTTCTACTGCGGCATTCGAGAGAGAAAATTGATAGGATATGGCCAGAAAGGTATTTATTCCAGCAGAATTCTTGTATTGGGTAAGCCGTTTTCAATATATTATGTACGGCATTATTTATCTGAGTCATCACAGAGGCATTATCTACCCCAATTCCAATCAAGTTTTTCAAAATTCTGCAAGGTTGAATATCAATAAAAATCACCAAATATTTTTTTAGCGATAACATATTTAAGAATATCGCTTTTGAGCCTCAAAATTCACTAAATCTAGCGACAAAATCGCTAAGGTGGCAACATTGGCCAACAATCCCTCCAGTATTAAACGGTTTCGCGCGGTATGTAAGCAACCCCACCTCCCACAGGCAGCCGTCACCTGACAAATTGACAATGGCGACAGAGTATATGATCGCCGAATCGTCGCGTTTTATAAACGTACTCAGTCGGCCGGTTTCCAGAGAAAATTTCATCTGATGTGTACTTTAGTTTGTTTTATAATTCATTTTTCTTTTAAGTTTCAATCACTAAAGTTAGTTTTCATTTAATTAAAGGCTTGAATGAACCGAAGACACTATGGCAGTTTTAATATCTTTATGTTTTTACTATCACCTTTACTTTCCAAGGTAAATTGTGCTAATATGTCATCGGCCAAATAGCTCACTCATCCTTAACCAAAAAGAACAATGAAAACACACATGTTCAATAATCTCAGAGCAAGTTATAACATCAGAGATTTGGGTAAATCATTGGAAACCAAAATCTAGATGTTCAGACGGGGATTCAAACCCGCGTCCCCCCGAATGCAAGGCCAGAGCGTTACGAGTTTATGTAGAACGATAATACCATAGGCATTCCGTCTCAACCCCAAACGATGGAGAACAAAGCGGGTTTCAACAGCGATCAGCGGAAAATTTCTGTAGTGAAAGCCCATGCGACAACTAATAAGCCTTATACACTTATTCTGAAGTTTCTGGATCTGAAGAATCAGTGTGAGCTGATAAGGTGACCATACAACGCTGTAATACTCAAGTACACAGTAAAAAACACCTGTCTGAATGTTGTTGATAAGTCTCAAATTGCGTGCCGGTAAGCCCAGACACTTAGAGACCTTGGCGGATACGCCATGAACATGTTCTTCTTGACTGAGCTTGTATCTTAGAAGGACTCCAAGGTCTCTTGCAGCTGTGCAGCGACTCAATAACTGGTTTTCCATTTCATATTCAGAATGCAGTGGGGACTTAGTGTGGTAGAACTTGACGCAGTATGGCACCAGTTTTCAGTAGTTCTTAAACCATTCCGAAGTTCCAAGTAGTCATCGCGAGACTTGAGTTTCTTAAAAAATTTAATGCCATTTACAAAGAGAAGTCAATTAGTACGAATTTCGACAACATCATTTATGAAAATATTGAAATGCAATGGTCCCAGAAGTGAACCCGAAGTTGCTACAAACGCAGATGACAGTGGGATAAAACCTTTTACAATGAACCCTCGGTTGTATCAAACTCCTTGTGCAACTCCTTCTACTCCATTCAAGAATTTGAACAAAATAATTAACTGTGTGCAATATGACTTTTACAAAATTCACTTGTAAAAACTAATGTTAATTTGTATTCTCTTTATTTGTCTTTGTAACATATAATTGTTTTTACTATGATTATGACTCATATTGTATGTATATGTATTAACCATGACACGTTTCACATCCCAGAGGTCCTTCCTCAGCAGGCATCAATGAAACAAGATTGAAATAAATAAAATTAATTCAATACAATCATTTCCCATTGATGCCATATTCTTCCAACTTAACAAGAAGATGCTTTTAAAAGTCAAAATATATGACACCAAGTTCGATAAATGATCCAACTAATTCACTCTGTAGTCTCACGAGGTTAGTTGTCGTTGATTTCCCAGAAAATAAGCCATGTTGATTGATGATACGAAATATGGAATAGACCTAGTTATTGAAGAGTTTCACTAACACTGATTGTATAAAAATAGGTCCGTAATTCTTTATGTCTTCCTGAGACCCGCCATCATGGACCTCTCACCCACCAGATTCGGTCAAAATCCCATCTGATTTCAGGTTTGCGTTATGTTACGGCTTTCGATCCTGAGGTAGGCGAGACGGGAGTGTTCTCTGTTTTGATTGGAGTATCAGACAGGGGTCCGCCCGCGGCGGGGTCCGAACTCGTGACCAGACCCGCTCAAGGCTAGTGAGCAGCCAGTGAAGGTCGCCACTGTCGAGAGACGGGCGAGCAGTCTGCCAGAGGCGTAATGGGACGCAACACTCCAGTTCCGCGCGCAGTGCCTATGGTTATTGGGAGAAATGTTTACATTCAGTGAAACCCATAAATTAAATTTCGACCTGATACACACCTCACAACCTATAAACGATTCGTTCTTTCACAAATGACAGCCCAATTAAGCGCATTCTATTTTACCGTTTACAACTAACTCCCCCCCCCCCGTCCTCCCCGTGACATATATGCCACATATGACCAGCCCACCCCGTCCTCTATTAATTCCGATAACCCAAAATTTTAATGTTTGTCATATCTAAATGAGTTTCTTTTGGCTCTCCCGTATTATCTCCTTCCGATAAAGAGGGGTTGCTCAGAGAACTGATTGTTATTGTACATTGAGAAGGGTCTTGCTAACTAGCTATCGGACAGTCATCATAAAGTTATCGACGAATAGCGGTCGAGACAGTACGCGGGAAAGAATAGTATGACTTGATAGGAGACGTATGGGGTAGAGACGGGTCGTTCGCGATTGAATCAGTTCTTTATAGCAATTCTTTTAAAAGAGCGAGTGAGCAGTCGCTCACTAAAAAGTGAACGATAGTTCTTCTAGATGAGTCGGGTCATAAGTCGGCTAATTCTGAAAATGAAGAAGAGCTTGTTCACGTGGGCTTTGTGGACTGTTGAGCTAAAAAAAAAAAGTCTACTAATTGCATCGTATAGGGGGGGGTGTAGTGGGGGTGTAGTGGGGGTGTAACCGGATTCTGAGGGGTGAGACCTAAAAAAAAAAAAGGTCTCAAATGTAACTGAGCAAGTGAGCTAATGAACCGTTCAAAAGAACTAGTTCTTTTCGTAGAGTGATCAAATGAACACCGATCTTTTTAGTGAGTCACTTTGCCCACCTCTCGTATGGGCGCTAAGGCTGCATACCTCTGCTTCCATGAATGGACAAAATGAGAGTTTGGCAGTTGATTTGAGGATGCTGTTATTTAATAAAGTTCATTGTGAAGATTCTATTGTTTTTTTTGTTTTTGTTTTTTTTTGATTGGAAGTAGTTGTAAAAATAAATGGAATTAATTGGATCTCCGTATTATCATTTGTAACAATAGTACCCATCATTGAAATTGAGAATTAGAACTGTATTAGAAAGAGATAAAAAGTAATTAAGCTACTTTGGAGTAGCATTCAGATTGCGATAGGATTAATTAAGCAGGGGGAATACACCCCCCCCCCCCAAATTAATACTATGCACTGTAAATCAAGCAACTCAAATTTGTGCTCTTTAATCAGATTCTGCAATTATCAACGGAACAAAATATTGCAATCGCGTAAAACTATTTCATCCGCAACATATTAAAAACTTTGCATTATACCCTTATTATGGAAAATATAATATGAGGAGGAAGATACTGTAGGAATTTATTAGTATTTTTATGAGAACTAATAACTTTTTTTTTTCTTATAGCTTTAGCTTCGTCGACGTCAAGATCAATACATGTTGGAGGCGAGGAACGGGAAGGAATACACCCATGACCTTTTTGAAGAAACTATGCCGATACTCTCCTGGAGTGACTGCAGGAAACCATTGAGAACTGAAATCTGGATGGTCGCATGGGGATTGGAACACACGTCCTCTGGGATGCGAGGCCCGAGCATTACCGCTCACATACCACGCTCGGTAATAACATTTCTGTTCTGGGAATACATTTTAAATAACGTGAAAGAAGCTACGAACGCAGATATGCATGCAACTTTTATAATGGATGACAGAACACATGCGTCTTACAGGTATTGAGAAGACGATGACAAAGCAGAACAAATATATGTAGGAGGGAAAGCTGAGAAGAGTGAGTCCGGACATTCCATGGTTTAGTCAAATAACTGCAGGTGAATGCCGGGACAGTTCCTTCGAAAGGCTATGGTCGAACTCGTTCCCGTTCCTTGACCTTGTCCTTTCCCCCCTGTGATGACCTCGACGTCAACGAAGTGTAAAGCAATAAAAAAAACTGTTGATGATGGGTAGACATGGTACTTGTAACCAAGACCGGCTCTAGGATTCTCGGGCCCCGGATAAATGTTCTCGGGCCCCCAACCCCGATTTTCTATTTTTATTTTTTGGATAAAGGCAGAAAATTTTAATAATAATAATAATAAAAAAAACAAATAACACCTTTTTAGAAAAGTTTTTTTGTTTGATTTCTAAACAGCTAGGTACCCTTGCCGGAGGGCCCCTTCTGGGGGCCCGGGCCCGGGTACTTTTGCCCCGCTTACCCCTCCCTAACGCCGGCCCTGCTTGTAACTAACTATCAGCACGTTGTTCTGGCGTTGTATGTGATTGTACAGGGTAGACATGTCTGGACGCCCTATTGGCGATTGTCTGTTACTCTGGTTGCCATCCGCGTAGGCGCTTTTGACCGCAGACACTTTACGTGAACGAACCACACACATGAGTCACCACACACATTTATAATGTAGCCTTGTCCTACATATGCGGCCATTTCACTTTTAAATTAGTGGCCGTTGTATAGGAGAACTTGCACAAATCCGCTGTGTTTTTGTTTTTACTGTTTTTCAGTTCCATAACAGGCAAATCAAAATGATGCTTATGTTTTCTTCGGACATCAACTCCCCAGATAAAAACTTTAATTTAGGTAAGATTTCCTGAGGACGATTTGTGATTGATTTTCTAACGGCAATATTAGCGGAGATTGTGGTTAGGCTGAAATACATCCTCGACCAAGTTGCCGAGTGAAACTTTTTGCTACAGCACAAGGGACGAGAAATTACATTGAGCGCTATTTTATATCAATTATATCTAGTTAAGCTACTGCAAAGAAATTAATTGCCAAAACACTCAGTTAAACCCGTCATTTTTGACGGGTTCTGTGGCTAGTGTATTAATGTCATTAATCATATAGAAATGCGCCTTCGAGAAATGTATGATTCGGAGGATTTATGTTACAGTTTCTTTCCTCGCTGGCTAGGTGTTAACTGTGACGTCATCGCCTTAAGAGAGAGGTCGGTGCATTAATAGTCACGTGAACCAAGTTGGGCTCAGAAGATAGACAATTAAATGTAGACCAATCGCGCACTCGCAGCAAGCGGCGCCATGTTTCTTTCATCAGCGTAACTTTCTCTCCGAACTGTTGGCTACTTTTCCAGATATATCGACTCCGGAACAAACAGAGTTCTGCAACATTAAACTGCTTTATGCCGCACAAAATAGCTCACAAACTGCAGACGTAAAACTCCAAAGTAATTTTTCTCACTTAAAGTAAGAAATATTTTGGCGCAGTATTGCGGAACACCCCGTAAAAAAAGTAATAACATAACCTCGGCGCAGACGAGAGGAAACCTTAGACTGCGATTCATGGGACAAGAAACGATAAACCAACATTTCATTCTTATAACTACATGTGTTGCCGTCATTAATAAAAATACTAGTTTCCTGCAATGGTGGGCAAGTAACTTGACGACAAAGAAATTCAAGGAGAATCTAAATAATACAGACAGATCGTCTCCGTCCATGTTTTCTCTTTTTTTTTACTACATGCAAGTCATTTCAAACTCAACATTAATTCTTAAATTTTTCTGAAAGAACACCTTCCGGTAAAACGCAGATCACGTTGGTATTTCAGCCTGGTCAAGTCTAGCTATCATGACCTTCGACCATAGAAGCTATAAACCTGTAGTGAGTTCGTCTTTGTCCCTCTGTAACATCTCTTTGTCTCTTTAAATTCAATACAAATTCTTCAACTTTGCTGATCGCACTCTTAAGGTCAAATGTAAGTTCGTATTTCAACCAAATCATTATGTTTCCATTCTGTCACTGGTAGACAAATATGACGTTTTGTGTTCACGATTCGCCTAATATGGTATTTACATTCCATGTGGCGTGGTGATATGAAATTGGTACTGCTACAAACTGTATAACATCACTAGCATGCTTCGCGCGCATGTGCTTAGGTATGTGTATATATTCCACATATTACCAAATATTAACTTGGAGAGTCATGAATGTCATTATTTCAGCTGCACATAAGTAGTTCCAGTGGGCCAAGTTTCGATCGCGAATGTTTTAATGGACTTGTGATATTCGTACAGAAACATTGGCAAAGTTTGTGGTTAGTTTGAAATGCAGCCAAGAATTACTTAGCCTGGATCAGAATGAATCCTGACTCGTTTTGTTAAAGCATAAGGCACGATGGATTTAGTTTTATAATTTACGTGGTGTAGCATAAGGTTTCAGAATTCCTAATTACTTTTTAATTTCATTGGTTCCATGTTGCTGTCGTCAAAAACTCAATAGCACGTAATAAGTAGCAATTCTATGACAATAAAAGCTACAACGGCAAAAGGATTATGAATGTTAGTTAATAAGAATTCTATTGGCTGTGGTTTGAACAGAAGTCAAAACTTTTATATACGTAGCATGGGCAGTATTATTATACAATATTTGCACATAATAAATGCATACTATTACCTATTTATGTTTATTGTAGCCGTATTTCTTCGAGAAAAAACTGATTTCCGCATTCGTATGATATGTAGGGAAGAAATATCACACATTAGCGTTTTAAATTAACATTGTACAGCATTCAAGAAGGATTGCAAAACATGTCATACCAGAGACATATTGTGTGTCAAAGAAGTTAATAATTTTGGCGACTGTTCTTACAGTAAATTATATATTACTCACACTTGATACGTGTGATTCATATATTCCATTAACTTTAATGTTTTAAATTTCGGATAACAAATTAGATGAATATCCCAAGTCAAGAAACGAAACATAATCCTAAAAACAAGTTGCGTAATTTTTTTCAGTTTTCCTGAAAGTAGTGAACATCTCAACTGTAGTGTGATCCGTGGACCATAATTATCTTTATAGAAATGTAATTAATTATTTCCTCCGTCCTTCGTTACATTTCCGCAGATTGTAATTCGGACCATTAGCTCCAAAAATTTGAAAACGCCATCCAAATTGCTGATGCAGTTTTTGCGCAGTTCGCGTTCATATAATGAGACACACCCAGCTTGCTTACAGATTTATAATAGTACAGATATCGTATGAAGTAATTTGCTGACCCAGTTTGGAAGCTTGAAAAAATATTAACAGTTAATGTTTGTACAATTTGAACTTCATACTGTCCAGATCAGTACTTCCCTTTTTATTCGTATGAATGTAGCTGCCTGTGCTTATTATATTATTGCGTTTATTATAACATTTATGCACAACTTTCCTGTTATTATAATTTTTCTCTCCACTCAAGAAAGTTTGTAATACATAAATACTTATTTCAACATTGATAAAATAGCTGCCTCATAAGGTCATTCAATCATGACATTTAACGCTAAAGATTCATTTTATTTATAGAAATTCCACGTTGTAGTTGCCAAAGATTCGTTTAGTGGGTCTGCGAAAGGAGAGGCTGCATTTTTTCCACACATAGCAATCCGAACACGCGAAAGAGGTGGTGACCTGCCTTTTCAAATGGGAGGAAGCAGTTTCCTGTCATTTAACATTTGTCGTGACAATCGACAAGAACCCAAAGCTAGACCGTGGACGAAGTAGACATTTATGTGCGTGAACCTGTCTGCCTGCTGAGAACTATCGTAGATCCGTGTCTAGGGCGCTAATGATTCCGACCTCGGGCCTATAAATAGTTTACTCACAACGATGGAACACGTATATCACCCAATAGCAAATTTCCCTAATCTCCTACTATCACGATTCACATATCTTTTGTCTTAAATTTTTTACATACAGTTACCCTATCCAACTACTTTCACAACTTAGGAATTTTAATTTTACATTCATTTAGTATTTCAGGTAAATTTTTCAGAATTTCCATGGGTAATTTGTGTAGCATTCTGAATACCGTTGTTATAAGAGAAAATTTTCCTACCCTATTATTTCAACTTATAGCCGAGCGTGTTGGGTGAGTGGTAACGCTGTGGCCTCGCCTTCGGGAGGACACGGGTTCAAACCCTCGTTCGGCCATCCATATTTGGGTTCTCCATGGTTTCCCCCAAATCACTCCTAGTGTATGCCGGGAATGGTTCCTTCAAAAAGGCCTTGACTGAATTCCTTCCCGTCAATAGCTCACAGTCCTTTCCGACCACTAATGACCTCGACGTGGACGAGGTACTAAACCGTAAGCAAAATGGTAGTGATCATCTGTCCCCGTCCACGTACTACTCCTAGTAGTTCTAGAAACATCCCTCCAGCTCTCGTCGCCAATTTACGCCTATACACTCCTAGGACCCTCTTCATACGGCTCCTGTATTTAGCTTCAATATCATATAAGTGTTCTATAGTGTCTAGGCTATAAAATTCACACTTAGATTAAAGCACAGCACAGCTGTGGATGAAAATATTATTAGAGAAGTAGTTCACTTTGACAAATGAGCTTCCTTCTAAAAATTGACTCGATGGCCTTCCTGGAGACACAAGCTACGCAAATACGCGTTGATGCTATTATAACAACAGTACATAAAGAATTCGTTCATAATTTCAACGAACTGTATAAAAATCAACGGAAAATTTTCACTGCAATTTGCAATACTGGCTAAACGGCCTGTAACTTGGTCTGGCGGAAGAGGTGTTAAAGGTGTTAACGTTTGGGACGAAACGGCGTGGGTCTTCTGTCCCACCATCCAGTTTGAGGTTTTTACAAAATACGTAAGTCCACGCGAATGCTGGTATAGTTCATTGAAAATATCGTGGCAGAAGAATTCATTCTCTTTCTTAACCTCTAATCCTCTCTTGGCCTTAATGACCTCGAGGTCGACAAGTGGTAAAGCTGTAACAGCAATAAGGGACAGCGCACAAACTACGTGGCTCGGTCCAGGGGGGAGGGGAGGGTTAGCTGGAAGGTTACGCTGGGCTACGTGGGGGGGGGTTCCGAGCCAGGCCACGTAGCTTTCCTTTCATAACATTTTTCACAGTTAAAATGAGGAACAGAACTCACAACAGCATGTGAATATTTATTTCCCTCAGTTAATTATCTCCGTATGTAATTTACAATAGTCTGACAAGAGAAAACAGTACAAAATGTTTTCTGGAATCAAAAGGGGAAAAAGCTACGTGCTACGTGGGGGTGGGGATGGGATGGGAGGGTTAGAGGCAAAAGCCACGTAGGCCTACGTGGGGGGGGGGGGGGAGGGGGGTTCACAGGAGGCCTGAATGGAGCTACGTGGTTTATGGTTTATGCACCCTCTCTAAGAAAAAATCCTAACATTGCAAAGTCTGAGTTAGTTGGGGGGAAAGCTCCCGTAGACGAGTTTTAGTGAATTATCGAACGCGATTCTATGGATTTGTGAACTCGAATCAATGGTAAAACGAATGATTAATGTGTGCCACGTCAGCGATCCTGCTTTGGTATTGGCCCTAAGCCATAACGAATGCCTAAGTGAATTACTCTAGTGAAATAGGAGAAACTATATACCACGGAAGTTAATCGCCGAAAAATGTAAAAAACCCTCTTGCAACCAATAGAACGAGCATAAAGGTTTTAAATCTAATAGAACTGTATTGACAGTCACAATTTGTCCCGTTTATAAAAAAATGTCTGAATCACAAACTCACACCGATCCTGGTTGGCGAGTGGTTCGGATCTGGATTTAGGGAGGACGTCGGTTCGAATTCCAGATTTCGGTTTGCCATCGTTTCCTGAAATCATTGCAGGAGTATACCGGGATGGTTACTTCCAAAGACCATGTTCGAACTCCCTTCCTTTTATAACGACACAGGTAATACAGTATCGCAGAATATCGATACGAGAGTCCGGGTAGCGAAGGGTCGCGGAATTCAAGATGGCGGAGAGGGAGTTGTAAGTACGAGTTAAGTGGGCGGTAGAGTTAGTCCGCAAAGTAATTGAACACATTAACGATAGGCTATAGTGTAATAACACATAGTATGTTAGTGAGAAGAATGTGTAACTGTGAATTGCGTGTTAGTAAAGTGTGATTAAGTGCTTAGAAGTACGCGTCGGATCAAAATAAACGCGCAGTGTAACAGTGTCTGACGGTATTGTCGAGTAAGTTAGTGTGCAAAGAAGTTTCCTAATTACGAACCTGCATGTTTGGTGATGAATTTGATATCAATTGAATTAAGTGGTATCCCTTGGCAACTATATATATAGTTGATATGAAGTCTTCACAGGTTCACCGCCGTATGGTGTTGGAGAAGGTGAAAAGAAGGGCTGCTAGATTTGTTTCTGGAAATTATTGCAGAATGCAATCAGTGACGGATATGATAAAGGAGCTGGAATGGGATTCATTGCAAGACAGGAGGAGGATGAGGAGGGTAATGGGAGTGTACAGGGCGTATACTGGCGATGAAGCATGGAAAGATATTGCAGCAGGTATGAAAAGTAGTTCATGGAAGGGAAAAGATTACCATGACCACAAGCTGGCACTCGATTTCAGGCACAAGGGTGTGGGAAAATTTTCTTTTTTAGGTATGAGTGTCAGGGATTGGAATGAGTTACCAAGGGCAATGATGAATAACCTACCGAAAACGTTAAAAGAATTTAAAGCTAAAATTTGTAGAGGGCAAATGTAGGTGAGTGAAGGATAGCGGGAAGTTGGGTGTGTAGGGAAATTGCCACCGGAGCATGTGCTCCATTGCAATTAAATTAAATTAAAGAAAAACAGCAGCCATCTTCAGGTCTGCTGTAATGCCTGAAGATGGCGGCAGAGCCAGCCGCTGAAAGCTCGTTGTTTTTTTTTTTTTCAACACCATACGGCGGAGAACACGTGAAGACTTCATATCATCTATACGCCGTGAAAGCCTTCCTTCTGTATATGTAGTTGATTGGGTCAAATAAAATGTAACTCTGTGAACAACTTCGTCGTTGTCAATGGTAGCGTGAAGTTATGCAAGTGTTTCAGCAAGTACGTAATGGAAGTATCATCAAGCTGCCAGTAAGTGACCTGATCAAGTTAATGTAATTAAACGAAGGGGACCGGATAGTGAACGAACCAGACTGAGGTTTGAGGTGACTGTTAACGTTCTCCGCGGATAAGCAGAACAGCACGGACTTGTAAATGCAGGGATTATTGATCAATTGAGTATCGGTGCCTTTGAGGAACGGATAATTACACGGTCATATTTAGACGTTCAGTGCTTTCAACAGGTGAAAGAAATCAACAGAACTTGTTGTTTCTATCGAACATGTAACTGGTCAATTTCCACCGCTAATTAAAGCGAGGAGGTTACACTTTCCTTGCCCCAAACCTTTCATTGCTCTAATAACGTCCATGTCCATAAGTAAGAGAACCAATAAGACATAAACAACAAAAAATAGCAAATACTATTATTTCACTGACGACCACAAAACGTTCATATACATCAAAGTGTGCAAAACGAAATTTTGCTGGTACTGGAAACGTGTGCTATAGTCTATATAGAACAAGAACAAACGCTACTTACTTCACCGCACGTGATTCGCGTATTGTTACAAACGTACACCTTCAATAACCCGGACATTTGAAATTTTACAATTTACCCTATTTTTTCGGATGTAACATTCAGTACAACGAATTCGATTCTGTATATTGTATGCTATACAAAGAGTATTCATACAAAACGTGTCACAAAGGAACCAATCGGCCGCACCCTCGCACATGCCCGTTGCATCTACATTAAAATGCGGAATATGTACGGCAGGGCGGCTTCGAACGCGCTCACATTGTGCTTTGTTCTGCGTCCTGGTCGACATGACTGCGTGACAACAATAAAGGGTTTTGTCTCTTGCCCCCACGTATTGTATTGGTAATCAAAGCGCAGCTCTTCCTGGTGCATCACCCTCGGAGCTAGTTATGCGCTTCTCAGAAGCCGATACGCTGCCTGGCATTCCTCTCACTCCACGCGCCGGTGAAGCGAATAACAAAACAAACTTATTTTCAGTTTTACCATCACAAATTCAAAGTAAATGCTTTTTTGATCTGGATGTTATTTTGGCATGGTGCGCTGAGTGGCTACTCACACTAAATTGTAAAAAGTGTAAGACAATGAGCATAACTAACAAAAATAATCCGATTGTTCAGAAATACGAGGTAAACAATACAGTTATTGATGCGGTCGATTCTATGAAATATTTGGGAGTAACAGTACAAAGAAACATGAAATGGGACTTACATATTAATACGTTGGTAGGTATAGCTAATTCTAGGCTGCGGTTCCTAGGTCGAATTTTGAAAAATTGTAATGAACAAACAAAGGAGATAGCGTACAAATCTCTTGTGCGTCCACATTTGGACTATTGTTGTGCCATCTGGGATCCGTTTCGTAAGGAGCTGATTGAGAGTACAGAGAAGCACCGCTCGATTCGTGACCGCTTGCTACAGACCTTATGAAAGCGTTACAGAACTGATTAGTAGACTAGACTAGGCTGGGAGTCTCTGGTAGATAGACGACGCACGTTTCGTATAAACTTATTGGTAAACATGCGTACTCCCACTTTCACTTACGAGTGTAGTGAAATACTTCGTCCACCAACGTATTTGGGTCGGAATAACAGGAAAGATAAAATTAGAGAAATAAGGTGCTGCACTGATTCTTATATGAATTCTTTTTTCCCTCGTACCATTAGGGATTGGAATGCACAACAAAGAGATTAGCTTTGGTGCTGAGCACCCTCTGCCACCCACAGTTTTGTGAATTGCAGAGTATATATGTAGATGCTGATGTATTCGCTTGCGAGGGGTGGAGACGGGGGGGAGGAGGAGCTACTGAAAACCGTGGAAACCTGTAAACAGAATGGAAGGATGATGTTTTAACCCCGATCCTCACGAATGCGGAGCAGAAAAGCGATATCGCTTTACACCTGTCTCGTTGGTGATTAGATGCAAATAATTTCATTCCTTCAAAGTGTAGCCTGTGAGGCGGGCTGCCTGAGGTTCTCAGGGGTCCTTTTCAGCCGACTTAACCTATGGAATGGGGGGAGGGGGAGGAAAAATGGGTTGGAAGTCAACCGCGGCCTTTGAAAGGTCCCGGCATTCAATTTGGGTGACTGCGAAAAACCAAGGATGGCCGGATGGGATTATATCCCCGTCCTCCTGAATGCCAGGTTGGAGGGCGACACGTCCTGTGATTCGGTTTTTGTTTTTCTTATGGGTGAGGATCTCTTTCGGGAACCGAGCGTGGTGGGAGAGTGGTTAACGCTCTGGCCTCGCATTCGGGAGGACGCCGGTTCGTATCCACGCCGGGCATCCAGATTTGGGTTTTCCATGGTTTCCCCAAATCAGTCCAGGCGAATGCCGGGATGCTTCCTTAAAACGGCCATGGCCGAATTCCTTCCCATTCTTTGTACCCAGTCTTTTCCCGCCTCTAATGATCCCGACGTCTACGAAGTGTAAAGCCATAAGTAAAAAAAAATTCTTTCCGGAGATTAGACATATGTAATATGCTATCGAGGCGAATGCGGGGATGTTCCTTTAAATAGGCCATGGCCGAACTCCTTGCCGTTCTTTATCCGATCCCCTTCCTTTTGAATGAAAAGGGTTGTTGTAACACTCCACCACTCATATAAAAAAAACTAATTAGATGCGTTTATTTTTTTCTTCCCTGACAAAGTTTGGTATACGGGCTGTTGGTTGATCTCGGGGACCCTTTTCAATATACTTGACCTAAAGGGAAGGGAATGGAAGACAATATTGGCCTTTGAAAGGAACCATCCCAGCATTCACCTCGGGTTACTGCGGAATACCACGGAAAACCGCAGTCCGGTTGGCCGGACGGGATTTGACCCAGTTATGAGGGCCCTAAGTCCCAGCGCTTTAATGAGATTGTATTGTAAGAATTATTTGTAGCAAGCTAGGAGTAATTATGGTTTTGTATTATTTTTCTTGTAATTAATTGTGTAAATGAACATTGTTTTATGGAAAGAAATTATGTAAATGCTATGTGATATGTCCAAAAACGGTATTATACCCGAAACATTAATTAAAAGTTTGTAATTATAAGTGCTGATGTGAGCTACGATGTTTGGAGGACAATTTCAGACATTTTGGACTGATTTATGTGGATAACTTTGTGTGTGTGTTTTTTTTTTTTTTTTTTTTTTTTTTTTTTTTTTTTTTTTTTAAATTGGCTTTTGGCGACTAAGCCATTTAGCCAGCTCAATGTGTATCGCTGGAGCATTTGTTTACATTTGTATGTAGTATCTTTGAATGAAGTCCAATGTCTTTGGAAAAAAAACACACACACATTAAAGTGAGTCTTCTTAGACTAATTTTTCATTTAAAACGAGACCCCCCGAGTGTCAGGTCGTATTGCTATTTTGCACTACTTGAGACTCAATGACAGTAGCTTGGTTTTCTTTATATTATTCTAAATTTTAAATAATTCGACTATGGGAAGCAATTTCCAATCCATTGATCACAATTCTGTCTGTTCGATGAATGGGATTCACGGAAAAAATTGTCTTGATGGGTTTTTTCAATAATGCACAGCCCCATGTACAGGGTATGTTTTCATTTTGGTCTGAATTCGTAAGGCTGTGAAATTTAAGATAAAAATGTTCACGAATCAGTATCAATTTTCGACTAAGGCAGAAACTACTGGTAAGATTTAGTTACTTTTGGCAGTCGATAAGTTTATGATGATTTGAGCGTTTCTTTCTCTCTGTGCTAACTGTGGTTTTACCGAGCGTGGTGGGTGAGCGGTTAACGAACTGGCCTCGCATTCGGGAGGACGGCGGTTCGAATCCCCTTCCGAGCATCCAGATTTGGGTTTTCCATGGTTTCCCCAAATCAGTGCAGGCGAATGCCGGGATGCTTCCTTCAAAAGGACCATAGTCGAATTCCTTCCCGTTCCTTGTCCCAAGACCCATCCCGCCTCTAAAGACCTCGATGTCGACGAAGCGTAAAGCCACAACCAAAAAAAAAAAAAACCTGTGGTTTAGGTCCGTACTTAAACATTCCACGTGAACGAAATCACGGGCAACAGTTAGTGCGAAATAATTAACCGAAGAACCTCACTGTTAGGTCGTATGGGTTCTAAATTATTTCCTCCGTCTGTCTGAGCGATTTTATACAATTTAACCAATTCTTTTCTGCCAGCCTAAAATTTAGTTCAGTCATTTGCATTAGTAAAAATTGGTGTACTCTAATCCTTGTAAGGTACATGATATTTTCAATCAAATGTGGTGGATGAGCTGTAATGCTCTGGCCTCGCTTTTGGAAGGACGTGGATTCGAATACCCGGCCAGCCATCCAATTTTCCGTTTTCCCTGGTTTTCAGAAGTCACACCACGCGAACGCTGGGATAATTCTTTCAAAAGGCCAACGTCAAATTCCTTCCTGTTCTTTTTACACAGTCCTTTTCCTCGTCTAATAACATTGACACCGACGAGGCATGAAGTCATAAAAAATCCATTTAAATAAACTGTTTGTATCCTACTTTTAATTGGTCATTGAGCAGCCTGGTGGCTTAGTGGTCAGTCGCTCGCGACCTGCCGTAGCGAGCGGTCGCATCACACTTTTCCTGCTGTGTCGTGTGACAAGTGCCTGCAGAGTAAATAAAAGCAAAGTATAGTGAAAACCAACAAATATGGAAGTGAATCAATTCATACGAAAATCAACGCTAAAGTTCTCCTTTGCGTATGGATATATGCGTCCGAAAGCAGTTGAAATCGATGAGTGGTTATATAGTGAAATAGGATTACGAGAAGAAAGTGTACACGGTATCCAGGTGGATTTCCTGGCCAATGTGATATACGTCAAGCTACGAAATGAAGAAGAGTGTCTGCGAATACTGAAGGAAACCAACGGAGAAAGAAAATTTGTACACACCAATGGCGAGGTAAGCACCGTTTCCATATCACATGCAGGCCTGGGAATAAGACATGTAAAAATCCATAATGTGCCCTTTGAAATTAATACAGACATAATACGAAAAGCTTTGGATAAATTTGGTACAATTTTGAGTGTAACCTCCGATAAAAGATACGGTAGCAAAAGATTTGTCGTAGATAGTGGTATTAGAACTGTGAAAATAGATCTGAAGTGCCACGTACCATCGTATGTAGATATTGCCGGATTTAAAGCACTTGTTATTTACGACGGACAACCACGTACGTGTGTCATATGCAACTCAAACGAACACCTCAAGGCTGAATGCACCAGGAAGAAACCCCTGCAGCTACCATCTGAGCGCATTGGCCCCTGATACAGCTTTCAGAGGCGAACTTTTAAAAGCATCATACGCTAGCGTGGCAAACAGTAATCAATCAACCAGTGTACATAGAAATGATGAACCTACTCTCAGCATGGAAACAGATGACGCCACCAACATCATGATGGAAATAGAGAATCCTTATAATGACGCAGTACCTGATGAACCCCCGAAGGAAAAAGAAGCAAACTATCCAACTGGACAAAATAATAACCAAACTTCTAATCTACATTTACTGGAAATATCACCAACTGAGAAAAAAGAAATTATAAAAAATGCTAAACAACATCCTGTGACAGTGCCATCATCTGAGAAAAAAGAAATTATGCCCATGGAAGAACGCAAGCACGAAAATACACCAAATACAAAAAGACTGAGACTTGATAAGAGGGGAGTAGATTTGATAGCGAAAGAATTAGCTGAAAAATCCAGGAAAGTAACCACCTTACAAATGGAGACAATTGATGAAGAAATGCCCCAAAGCGCCAACTCCAATAAGGAAGACAACAACTATAAAACAAGACCAGCGAGATAGTTGAAATGGGAAATGACCGCGGGAACAATAAAATTCTTTGGTCGGACGACTTAAATGACACTGAGGAAGAAGATAAGTCAAGCAAATAAGAGGCAAAAGCAAGATTATAAATGTTATTAAATAAACGTGAAAGGGAAGAAAAATAATAAAAATAATAATAATAACTGTCTCGTTTTCAACCTTGTGTGACAACATTTGATCTAAATGGCAGACCGTAGTGCAACAACGCCCACTCAGACATACTGTGTGTCTACCCTAAATCTAAACGGAATAAAGAACCAAACTAAAATACAATGCCTCAAAGAATATCTATGGGCGGCATCTGTTGATATAGCGCTCTTACAGGAAGTTGCCTGGGAAGGTGCACTGAATGTCACCGGGTACAATGAACTGAAGAATCCTGGTTACGACCATGGTCTAGGGACTGCAATTCTAACGAAAGAGGGTATTCAAATCAAAGATGTTGAGATTTTAGAAAATGGAAGAGGATTAGCCTGCACAATAGCAGGAACACGTGTAATAAACATCTATGCTCCCTCCGGAAATCAGAATAGAGAAAGTAGGAAACAGTTTTATAAAACAGAGATAACTCAGCTTCTGACAAACACCTGTGAAAGTCTCATACTTGCAGGAGATTTTAATTGCGTTTTATCTCAAAAAGATCAGTACCCTAATTTTAACAAATGCCAGGAACTCGAGTACCTAATAAATAAACTAAGTTTGTTAGACAGTTGGGAAATAAGAAACGGGCAAATTCCCGGGTTTACATTTATAACTGAGAGTACAGCAAGTAGATTAGATAGAATTTATATTTCACCGGACATATCGAGTGAAGTAACATCAGTCGAGATATGGCCAGTAGCTTTTTCGGACCACAGTGCATATCATTGCAAAATAAAATTGCGGCGCCAAGAAATCTTTAGAAACAGAGGATACTGGAAATTAAACACCTCCATCCTAAATGAGAAAGAATTGGAACAGATAGTCAATAATACTTGGAATCAATGCAAGAAACAAAAAAACAAGTACAATACAACTGTCCAATGGTGGTTACAGTGTGCAAAGCCACGCCTCAGAAATACATTGATAAACTTCAGCAGATGCTTGAAGAAATGGGAAAACAAAACAAAAGAATTCCTTTTCATGGTCCTAAGAGAACTGTGCACCAACGACGTAGATAGCATCCAAAATATGAGAAAAATAAAACATACCAAGGCCAGAATAACAAATATAACTAGAAAAAAACTAATAGGTTACCAGATACGAGCTAAAACTGGATCCTTTCAACAAGAAGAAATAACTTCAACATTTCATCTCATAAAAGAAAGACATCAAGCAAACAGGAAACTCGTGACGGAGTTAAAATCAGAAGAGGGATGTATCATTACCAACCAAAAAGGAATAGAGATAGAAATAAAAAAGTATCTCTCTGAATTATACACTGAAGAGGCAATTGATAATGAAGAAGTCAGCAGTCTGTTACGTCACATAAACCCAGTAATAACAGAACAAGAGAACGGAATGCTGAATGAAGAAATCTCGGAAGAAGAAATAAAAAACGCAATTCAACGGAGTCCGAGAATGAAATCACCTGGTCTTGATGGCCTCCCAATAGAATTTTACGTATCATATTGGGATATTCTAAAATACGAATTTATAAAAATGTATAATGAGATTCTAGCTATGCAGTCAGCTCCAACCGAAATGCTAGAAGGATTAATTGTATTAATCCCGAAAAAAACAGATAAGAAAAATGTTGAAAATTTCAGACCTCTAACTCTTCTCAATTCAGATTATAAAATATTCGGTAGAATTATCGCCACTAGACTTGGGGCTGTAGCTAAAAAGATGATTGGAGAATACCAGACCTGCATTGGTGGAGGCAGAAATATAATGCAAACCCTAACAAATATTCGTGATGTAACTGCAGTCTCGAAGGCAGCAAACGTGAAAATGGCTATTTTATCACAAGATTTCCATAAAGCATTTGATCGTATTAATCATACTTATTTAAAACTTACTATGGAAAGAATGGGTATCAGCCAGCAAATATGCAATTTGCTTTACATGCTATTACACCAAGCCACATCACGAATATCTATAAACGGATCTATAACCAATTCAATAAAAATAACCAGATCCATTAGACAAGGATGCCCTTTATCCATGTTCCTTTATGCGTTTGCAGCTGAACCATATTTAGCGGCAGTGGCTTAAAGTACCAAGGAACAAAAACAGTGGTGTGTGCGTACGCAGATGATATCAATATCATCATAACCAACTTGGAAGACCTAGAAAACACACGACAGTTGGTAAATTCGTATTCAAAAGCTTCAAACGCAAAATTGAATTTAGATAAATCTGCAATACTAAACATAGGCGCTGGTATAGAACTAAACAACACAACATGGATAAAGCCATGTGACAAAATAAAGATTCTTGGTGTAGAATTTAATAAAGTTCTGCAAAAAGCTTCCGCAGTAAACTGGAGACGTCTATTGGCAGTTATTCGAAGCAAACTGCATGATTTCACCCATAGAGAACTAAACCCAATACAGAAAATATGGTTGATAAATACCACAGCGCTCTCCAAAATATGGTACATAGCTCACATATTTCAGATACCTGTGGAAATAGCTAAAAAAATGGAAACGGCAATCAGCTGGTATGTACAGAGGGGACAGATACTGAAGATTCAACATAAAGTTTTGCAGATGCCGTATGAAAAGGAGGACTAAATCTGGTTGATATACGTACGAAATGCACTGCAATCTTCATGAGGAATATGTACAGTCAATGTAGAACAACACAAACAAACCTTACAAGACACATAATAAATGCAATGGAACCGCATAGCAACAAAGCGCCCGTTGACGTCAGTCACATAAACGCTACCTTAAACCACTTCCGCTCCTTCTACATTGAAAACAGCTACATAAGAATAAACAACACAGACCAGGTGCCATCAACAAGGAAACTATACTGCTTGATGAAAAGAGAGATAAAAAGTAAACTAGAACTCACCTATAAAAGAAATGATTGGAAACAGATATGGGAGAATATTCACAGTCAATATATCAGCAGTAATGCCCGTTCCACGTGGCACAGAGTAGTACATAGAAAGATACATACCAACGAAAAACTTTTCGCACTACGCCTCTGTCCTACTCCAATGTGTTTACGCTGCAACTTGCAAGACACAATACAACACCGACTGTTAGGATGCGAAGCTCCTGATATATGGAGATGGACAAAAAGCAAACTGGCAATAATAAATAGAACCACTCCAAACAATTTCACGCCAGAGGATATACTAATCCCTGACACGAAAATATATCCTACTACTAAGAGAAATGCCCACTTCTGGTTGCTGGCCAACTACACCCATTATGTTGTACATAAAAGAGAAGAGATGACCATCGTAGACTACTGGAGCTATTTAACAAATGAACATAGCAAAATAATCAAATCGAAAAAATATAAGGAAAATTTGCACGCTTCCTGCTTGTCATAATGCCCTACTAAGTACCAGCTGTACTTCAAGACAACGACTGGCCGAAGAGCAAGATCGACACTTCCACATCCTGAAGATCAGAAAAAAATTATTATTTTATTATTATTATTATTTTCGCCTATATCACTATTCGAAGAAGATGAATAGAAGAAATATTTATTTTAATCCAGTCTTTAGTACATTGGTGCCCACAGCACTATGATAAAAAAAGAAAAGAAGAAGATCTTATTTATTTTACAACAAAGAATAATACACCTAATTTCTAAACCTAAATTTTAATTTGCTTGTCGATTGAGAAGAAATTAAAGCCGAAGAAGGCAAAGAAGGCGAGAGAAATGGACGGCTATAAGGGGAGGAGGAGGCCGAAAAAAAAAAAAAAAAAAAAAAAAAAAAAAAAAAAAAAAAAAAAAAAAAAAACAAAAAAAAAAAAAAAAAAAAAAAAAGTGGTTAAGGCGTCTGACTGAAGACTGAAAGGTCCTCGGTTCAAATCCTTGCCTCGGCGGAGATTTTTACTGGTGCTTAACCAGACTTTCACGTCTGGCACAGCTTGCTGTGTAATGTTAAGTACGCGAGAACGCTTCCGTGGTTCGGATTCCACGTACCCGGTAGGATTGTCGGGTTAGGTTAAGGCGGCTACGACAGGGCGGAATGCGCAGCCAATAGAAACCATGTGACCTCACCAGGTCATTCCGACCGCAGGGAGTTATATTATTATTATTAATTAATGATTTAGTCAGGGATACCTGATTTTCGTTTCACATGTTTCTTATCTTTGTTGTAAGCTTATGCGATGTCAGCACATCCTTTCTTTTTCTTTTTTTTTTTTTTTTTTTTTTTTTTTTTTAAAAAAAAAGAAAAGTTAGCCTTAATTTAATTCCAATAGTGGAAATTTTCCTTTCTCTTTTATTGTTTAAAAAATTCTTCGAATGTAATTTCCTCACCCGACTACTTTTGCCCTTTATAATTTCAATTTTATATTCTTTCAGCGATTTTGGTAACTTATTTATTACTTACGCAAGTTATATATTCAAATCCCTGACACCCTTGTATAAGAAAGAAAAATTTTCCACTCCCTTGTGCTTGAAATCGAGTGCCAGCTTATGGTCACGGTCATCTTTGACCTTCCATGCTTTATTCTTAATTCTTACACCAGTATCTTTCCAATCCTAATCACCAACATAGGCCTTGTACACACCCAACTCTCTCTTCACCCTCCTCGTCTCTTCCAGTGAATTCAAATCCAGCTCTTTCTATGAGACAAAAACAAAGAAAGAAATTCAATGGGATTTTAGGGCAAGAAGCATTGTTTGATTCACGCACTCTGAAACTACAAGGGAGCAGAAATTGATTGAATTATGGCAGAAATCGATTTGGGCGCAGCAGAGAAAACAGATGAACCGGCGGTGCACTCGCTTATATAAAGAAAGCGTGGAAAATGAGAACTTAGGTGATTTCTAAGATTATTACCATCTGTGTATCAATCTGTCCAACTGTCACTACCGAGAATGCTTCAAGTGAATAAATTAAATTTTCAGTAAGTATTTATTTGATCTACGAACAGCTATACATGTTTTACGATGCACTGCGAATGGCATGTAAAATATCGTTCAGTGTATACGAAAGAAACGACCAGTGAATTAGTAGAAAGCTGAAATTAACGGAAAAGCGCTGAAATACCTTTCGTACACGGGAGAACATATATGCATATATCAATTTCAACTTCACAACCTGTAGCTGCGGTGCGTAGTTCAGCCAATTCAGCTTTGTTTCTCCTATAATTAAGAAACCTCACATACGAAGCACAACCCGTGGGCAGTTTAAATTTTCTCGCAGGTGAATATTACTATCGTCTTAATCAAATTTATGAGCAAATAAAATCATTTTTCATATACAAGAAAAATTTAAATTATATTTATTCATGATTTTTCTAATGTGTACTATTTGTGATATCCAAAATGTAAAGTTGAGTAGCACAAAGAGATTAAGCTATGAACGGTAGCGGGGCTACAACAAACGCCGCTAAGAAAAATGCCGCCAGCACTGCAACACCAATGAGTGTCTCTTAAAATGTTCGTTTAATCCTTTATTGTAATGTTTTCCTGCCGTTTCGTTCTAAAAAGTCGCACAAAATTGACAAGTAGACAATATTTATCCGAGTTGTAATACAGAGATGCTACCTTATATCGTAACAAGCTATCTGAGATAATCGATTGCTTCCGTTGTAAGCAAATACGCCATTTCCGTGGTAGATGCCGCAGAACAAAATTCTAAAAAAAAAAAAAAAAACCGGTCCAGGCCGCATTTTAACCTAACCACAACCTCTGTGACAAAACGAAGCTGTATATTTATATGATCCCTGTACCGATAATTTTTATGTCATTCTTGGAGAGCTGGTAGCATTTGGCAGTTGCGCACTCTCATATTTCGGCAATTTTAATTTAATTTGTAGCGACTTTTCAAAAAAAAAAAAAACAAACAAGAGTGCAAAACGTGAAGAGGACCATATATCGAAGCAGTAAATCCAAATTTCAACAGGTTAATACCAGTTTCTAGTAGGTTCCGAAAGTCGTGCAGTCCCCGGGGCTTAGAATATTTTCTTTTGTAGATACGGCTGTTAGGAATAGGAATAAAGTGGACTGTAGTGAGACTTCCTCTGGGGGTTTAGTGCTCCATCGCAATTAAATTTAATAGAAAACATAAATGAACCATATTTATTTAATTTGCCCCTTAAGCTGAATTCGCATGAGAACTACCGTCCACTCCTCAGCACAGACTGTTTTTCTCTCTCTCTTGCACTCCTTATCCAGTGGATATGACACCTTGTCAGATGACTGAGACCTCGATACCCAGTGACGGCCAGGATTACCAACTTCTGGAACCACGTCCTGTCTGCACCAAGTTCTCCAGTTGACCTTCAGATACACTGCACTCATGACACAGGGTGCTGTTGGCAATGTAAAAAACTTTACAGAGAAATATATTTCTCTAACAGCTTGGGTACAATTTAAGGTGGAATATAGTATTCTATTCTTACTGGAAGGAACATCCATAAGTTGGAAGTTATTATTATTATTTTTTTCCCATGGAAAATCTAATATAGACAGCGGGATGAAAATTCGATCCACATCCTATCTGCCTATTCTTTTTTTTCCTTTTTTCCTTTTTTTTTGGGTCAAACCTGCACTTTTTATGATTGAACCTAACTGGTTTCAGTGTCTTCAACAAAAAAAAAAAAAAAAAAAAAAAAAACTAAAATCCAATTATAGTAACGCGAATATAAATGTTACAGATCTAGATGATGAATTTATAAATCGATTACAAGCCCAGAGAAGTGCAGTAAGTACTGTTCCGGACTGACTTGTAGTAGCTACTACAATCTTCCCACTGACGATGCCACCCCCCAAAATGGCGAAACGGGCTTGGTGAAAACATTAATAAAACGGATGTTAATAGAAGGAGTTTAATTTAAAACATTTATGATGCAACCACTGTGTGAAATGGGCAGTAACATTATTGTTTGTATGCATAAGAGAAAGTTACTACCGACCTTAATTTCTTGGTACATACAAAGGTTGAAAATATTCTCAAAGAATAATTATTAGTATTAATTTGTTCCCTTTCCTAGGGAAATATGTAAATAAGCTGGACCCCTCGAAATATTGTTTAATATTTTTTTTATCATTTCCACCAAGCAACGTTCTTAATTAGTGAAATACAAGGCAGCATGTTTAATCACGGTGATAATACTATAACTCCCTGGTAAACAAAAGCCCAGTGCATTTCACTGTCCGATAGCTTGTTTCGGAATTCACGCCCCCGCTGGTACTACATGCCGAGAGGCATGTAACGCTGAATAGCAGACACGTACAAGCTGTTATCGGATCAATAAAGCGCAGGAAACATCTGTTGTGTAAGTGACGTCTAGCCAGAGAGGTGGAGGGTATAACGACCGCAGAATAATGTGGGTTTACGCCTCCACCTGACAGCATAATAAGCGGAGTTTGGCGGACGTGTCATAAATGTTTAAGAAGCCCGCGGTCCACTGCAACGCCCCCTTCAATGGCGGCGGATGAAGACACTGTCCAGACGGCATTCTTCCGACCGCATATCGTGTTGCAGCGGTACGGGAGAAAATAGACCCCCCGCTAGCGTAAGTGGCTAAGTTTAGAGGGCTCTGCCACACGTATACAGGTTGTTCAGAAACACTTGTCGGACGGAACGGAAGGGGAGAAGGTCGAACAACACGCAGGCTCCGTGGAATGCGTGGCGCGGCCGTAGAGGAATTCGGGGCAGGCCGCGGCTAAACAGTCTAGCGGCTACCTGCATGTCGTGAACTAGCCACAACAATAATAGCGAACCATCACTTACCTGGCATCAGGGGCGGATCCAAGGGGGGGGGGGCTAGGGGGCTCAAGTCCCCCAAAAGTATCTAGGTCCACCCCCGACATTGTGATTTTGTAGACCTTTTTTATTAGCTCTATGGTTTCGAGGCCCAAGGAGGGTATAGGACTACCCCATGGCTGACTCAAGGCCCCCCCCCCAAGCGAAAATCCACTGAAGGCAAGTCCCCACAACCAAACGAAAGTCTGCTCTAGCCCCTCCCAAACCAAAATCCTGGATCTGCCCCTGCCTGGCATGTTGGATAGGCGTGAATGCAAAGGACTCCGCTCCAGATCTAAGGCCCGGTGTTTTTGGAGGTTTTCCGTAATCGTGAAGTGGAAAATGGGATACTACACAATTTCCGACTCAACAAATATTCAAGTAACAGTAAAAAATAACACTTAATACACGGAACAATAACTCGCAGAGTTCACAGATGTGACGACTCCAACGCTCCTAGCGGCAAGCGACAGGCATCAGCCGGCAGCAACTCGTCGCACTCAGAAATGTAGTACTACATCCAAAATACTGGAGATAAAACGGACCTTTTTTTATTCACATAAAAGACTACCGTTTCCGATGAACTGAAATCTTGGAAAGAGAACTGAATTAATTTTTTCATATTCAACGGATCGGACGATAATATATATATAATAGGATTTTTGATGTGGTAAATGGGTCACTCAGGAAAACCAATTGGTTCCATGAAATAGGAGAGGGCTTAAATCATGCACTGATCGGCTAGGAAATGACACAGAATAAGGTACAATTCACGAACGAATTACGAACACAAAATTTAAAATACAGAAGAAAACAGGAACAAAATGGACAGAACAAAGTAAACAGGAACACAATGAATATATGAAGATGTTTTGGGAAGAGAAATGGAAAAAGACAAATACAAAAAGAAAAAAGAAACTGATTACTCATGAATAAACTGAGTTTAAACACTGTCCTCAAGAGCAATAATGACTAATAATGATAATATTACTGAAATGTTTGTGATATTGAAATTTAATTCCATCGAAACACTCTAAATGTAAACTATTTTCCCCAAATTTTTATTAAGAAACGACGTCACAGAAGAATGACACAAAAGTGAGTTTGGCAGCAGAATACGACCACTGACTGAAACCTCCATTCACCCATACATTGGTGAGTTCACATGGCGACCGGTGTGAAGGACGTGTGTCGCTAGACGCGGCACATATATCTACATTTCTGCTTACCGTATTTTCTCCAAACGTTGCCAGGCAAAGTACTGTTTCTCCGCTAACGTGGAAGTAAATTCACAGTCCGTGATACATCATACCAAATCAATAAGAATAGCTGGAGACTCATCAGCCAAATTTCATGCACTATTTATTAAATTTGGCTTCGTATATGGCACGTTCGCAATTTCCTTACATACCTAATACTACGTTAGACTAATTTACATTTTGAATTCTTTTAATGTCTTCTCAAACTTGTTAACCGCATACCTCGATGATTTATTTCACTGTCGCTAACTCACCTACAATAGAACATTTCACCCTTGAACTATAACTGAAATCAAGTTCTAATTGTAGTCGAAGTCGTCTCTTCCCTTCCGCATACTATTCTCAGTTCTGTGCCCCAATATCCATCAGTACTAATCACCAATGCACACCATGTATACTTCCAGCACTCCGCTCACCCGCTTTCTGTTTTTCAATGACTCCCAATCTAGCTCCTTTATCTTATCACTCTCTGATTGTGTTTTTCGATAATTTTCAGAAACAAATCTGACTGTCCTCGTTTGCATCCCCTCCAGTTCCTGTATCCGAAGCCTATCTTGAAGGTTCTATATTACAGCATCGTACTCAAGCAATGTTCTGACCAAGCATTGGAATCCCATTTCCCCAATTGCCTGGTACATAACCTCGTCGCCATTTGTAGTAGCTACAAACCTCTTCCTACCACGTACGCTATCTGTAACTGTCAAATACAACCACAGAAGAAGAAATTTCTTGGGAGTCCGGCAATTCTATTTTGAAATTATGATGAATTTTACATGTAATTCTTAGACGTATCCTTTCTTCATGTTCTTTGTTTGAAAACAGACATATAATAGTGTTTACACATCAACGTGCATTTCTCCTGATAATATCGATTATTCTAAATTTTCGTTTCATTGTCCTTGTTTTAGCTCTAAATCAGTGTCCTCCAACCATAAAGATTTGTTCGAAATACTCTTTCACGAAAACTTTTTCATGTTGTATGAGTTTATACATTTAAAATTTATACAGTTAATTTGTGTTCCCGGTGTAAATACTTCATTTTATTTGCCTAATGACGATATTCGTAACAATTTACAAAGAAACATACCAACAAAGATGTTGCGGGCGACACCGCGGCATTTACAAAGCAGTATCCTAATACAGTGAAGAACACGTATAAAGGGAATCATCGGGAGCATATAACCACAATCACACTTCAACACGGAACGCCTCAATCACCCGCTCTGACAGTACCTCGTATGGCAACTAATCAATGCTTTTTGATCTTAGGAACTGAGGAAAAGAGTTTAATATTGACTTCTTTAATGTCTGGATGGTTATGAATTTCATCTTTTCGTGAAGTGACTCTCAAATGCTACACTGCTCTCACTATCGTAAGCATTACTACCTTGAAGTTAAATGTACTCTTCTCCCATCGGTGCTTTCGTTAAGAGTGATTTACAATCATCTCACATTTCATAGTCACCGAAAATGGGTCTCGTTTGCAGCGTGAATACAGTGAACATCTTTATATACTCTAGGCAGGGTTTAAGTCGAAAGAAGTTGTATAAGTATTGCTAAAAGATTACCATAGCTCGAGATCTGTTTAACTGAAGTAAAGGTTGGGTTACAGTTCTGTAGAAGACACGTGTCCGCATGATTTCCATTAAACCAAAACTCCCCTATGTCTGACACTTCCAGTGACAACATCTGATAACAGATACTGAGTACGTGTCGCCTGTCGTTTTGAGCCTTGTACACCAGTGACGGTCGGTTTAGTTGCTTGTTGTAATTAAAAATTGTTAATTAGATTATTACCTACAATTTTATATATTACTGGCTATTGTGGAGCCAAATTTGTGCAATTTCGACTGTAAAAATTCCGAGCAATAAAAAAAAGTTGTGACACTACATGTAAATGAGTCCCAGTGAAGATCAACATAACGAACAAATACAGAGATGGTTCAGCTTCATGGGTTGGGACTAGGACTGCCAGATGGCTGGGAAATCTGGGAATGTCCCGGAAATTGTGTCTGGTCTCGTGTCCAGGAATTAAGCTTATTATCCCAGAATTCCCGTATATTAGTTTTTTTCTCAAACTTAAGATACCACGGTGGCCATGCCGCGCTCACAGCGGGAGGTAGACGAGCGCTCCACCTTACCGACGACCAGAGACAATATATATAAACTGTTCAACTATGACGTAGTGATTTTCAACCAAAGTTGAATTAATAATCTTATATATAGCATAGTTTTTACCTAAAGTACAACTTTTTTTAATTAATTTGAATATTTGTTCACTCCTTAAACATCACTAAAATACCTTTTTAACCCCAGAAATGTCCCGGAAATTTTAATCATGTATCTGGCAACGCTAGTTTGAACAGAAATTGACCAAAGACGTTTCGGCAAGAGAAAATTTAGCTGCAAATGAAGAACAAAATGGGACTAGTGCCGCGTACGTCCGTTGTAATTCAAACAATAACATTTAAGAACGTTGTAAAGAAAAGAAACATCCGTAATCCTTGTAAACATTTAATAATGTTAAAATAATGATTCACTCACAGCGCTGAGCGAAGTAATCTGAAACATTGCAGGCATTCCCGTAAAAGATCGCAACATTTTCCCGCCGAGTGGAAGCTTATTTTCAACTCTCGCGAGTGTATTATTCCGTATTTCATGTTGCCTTCTCTATAAACGCAGTTCTTTCCTCCCCTGGTCCTGCTTCTTTACTTCTGTTTTCTGATTATGCATGTGAAAACGGCCAGGGATTTAATTTCCGGTCCTGTATGCATGTTTTATCTTCTGTGCTAAAAACCGTACCGCTTGAGCAGTATTTAAATCTATAGCACAACATCTCTGAGTTGTATTTTCGCTTAGAACTAGGTATTCGAGATTCTGAGTTTTGCTGTAAATTTTATTTTCTCTAAAACTGGATTCCAAATGAAAGAAATTATTATAATTCTGAAGCTAAGCTCTTAAACAAAACTATTTGTGATGGAGGATTTTTTTAACTTTATTTTTCCCGTTACATTTTGATGCACCATTTTGAGAATAAACAAGGCCATTAAGTCTTCTTTACTTGAATCACAATAAAGCAAACAAAAAAATTTAATATTTATCTTTATGAAAAATCATGAATGGAAGAGTGACTAATACAGGGAAAAAGTGCTAACTCAATTTAACAAAGCCAGAAAAATATATATGTATGGAGAAATCCTCACTATTGCTAGTGATTACAAACTATCTCTAACAGATATACAAGTGAATACTTTAATTTTCCCATTTATGTTTCAACCCTCGTCAGATATTTTCACACATCGAGACTGCCAGTCGAACAATACACATTACATCAGGTTTACAGCCTGGACTGTCGAAATGGCGTATGCTAAATTCAGTATAAAGGTTTTCTGGAAAATTCTGCTTTTATTTACGAACATAATCAGTCAAAATAGATAAAAACAATTTTCGGCCTTTTCATCTCACGGCATGACTAGCCCAATAGCAGTTGGACGCAGAAAGGCTTCATTAAATAATAAAAGCAAAGCGCAGCTCTGAAATTGTGTTAGAGGCGCATCTCTCGCAAATTTCAAACGAATGTATAAAATGTTAAAAGAGTCGCTATGTAATAAAAAAAGGCTCAATTATAATGATTGAAATGAGATACGGGACTGATATAACAGCAGCCAAGTTTGAAATTTACCGAAGTTATTATCCAATACATTTAGAGAGGGCTGAGGATATTGAGAAATTACTGAATGGTATGAACAAAATACTGAACGAATATTTTGGACTGAATATAAATCAAAGCAAGACTAAAGTGATGAAATGTAGCAGCAATGATACCAATACTAGTAGATTAAATATAAAAATAGGATCGGATGCAATAGGAGATGTAAGTGAATTCTGTTACTTGGGAAGTAAAATTACAACCGATGGCCGAATCAGGAATGATGTTAAATGAAGAATAGCACTAGCAAAAAGAGCCTTCATGAAAAAGAGAAATCTTTTAGTTTCAAATATTGATGTAGGAATTAGAAAGAACTTTTTAAAATTTGTGTGGAGCACAGCACTTTATGGTAGCGAAACATGGACTTTAGGAATACCGGAAATAAAGAAAATTGAAGCATTTGAAATGTGGTGCTACAGAGGAATGCTGAAAATTAAGTGGACAGACAAAGTAAGAAATGAACGAGTTTTGGAAATGATGGGTGAGAAAAGAAGTTTGTGGAAGAAGTTTACAGAAAGAAGAGACAGGCTGGTAGGTCATATTTTGAGACATGCTGGATTGGTTAATTTGTTTGTGGAGGGAACAGTCGAAGGTAAGAACTTTAGAGGAAGACAGAGATTAGTATATATGAAGCAGATAATTGAGGTCGTGGGCTGTAAGGGATATGTAGAAATGAAGAGGTTATCACAGGATAGGAAGGGATGGAGGATTGCATCAAACCAGTAGAAAGACTGACAACAGAAAAAAATAAATAAGTTAGAAAACATGTTACGTGAATCACGCTCCAAACAGCTAAAATAGCTCGCAGGAAACTGTATCATGATGAAATGTTGCAAATGAATGAAAAATGGCACTGTACGCAGAGAAATTAAAGCATTAATGACGTTTCCAACCTACACCGAAAAGTTAGTTGTAAAATAAGAGAAACATGAGGCAAGACATTTGTATATTTCTCCAACATCCAAACAACACTTATCCATTTATTTACTTATTACTGTTGTTCCATCGATCCCTGCGGAGCAAGGAAAAAGTCAAGGTTAATATATCTAGAAAGAAGATGAATAACGATCATAGTGAAAAAGTATTTAGCGCTGCAAACGCCTGAAAATAGTATTCTTCTATAAAATTTCCGATCCGTAACCCAATACTCTCCTTTTATTCAGTTAACGGTAATATTCTCGTAAAACATCAAACAAATTCGTTTATAACAATTGCTCGTAACCCATAAAAGATTCACACTATTCATATTTAACTTTTGATACATATTTTTTCTGCAGCAAACCAAACAATTCATTACTTGTACAATACTAACTGTTCTCGCCCTATGACGTGTGCTTCAGTACAAATTTGTACTTTCTGCGCTCCATCAAAATCAGCTTCAGATCATTCCTCCGGCAGTCTTTAGATACAACAAGCCAAAGAATCTCCTTCTTTCCTGGTTTGGTTTCGTCTAGAAGAGGTCACAGGATTAATACGTTACTATTTCTATTGAGGAAACGAATGAATTACTAAGGAGCTGCTTTCAGTTTAAATACGCCAGGTGCTACCAAAAAGACATTTCTTTCACATATCACATCTCTACTACAACGCTGTCATGGTAGGCGAGTTGCTTAAACTCACCTCTCATTATTCTATCCACAGAAGTATTTGACGGATGGTTGAGTTTTCATCTCTTAAACTAAACTGGTCTGCAGGCCGAATTTTTGTCGTAGTTGTTTGTTTATACTTTCTAAGAAATTATGAAAACTGCGTAATAACTTCAGCTTCCGCCTATCTTTTAGAAAAAATGTTTGAATTGCAAAATACAATTAATATTTTCTGTGAGGTATCTCCGTGCCATTTCTGTTAAGTTACTATTCTTTGAATTAAATTAAGTACCTTCTCATTTCCAGATGATTTCTGGGTTCTTAGTTTGGCATCGAATTTTGAATATTATTTACAAAAGACTTAAGATCAATAAAAACTGATATCTATGTTTTCGACATCATAATTCACCACTGAGGTCTAAGTTTCTACCTTATAATTTATCGAGAAGACATGTGAATCGATGGCTTTGCTGATAGGAGTCTGAAAATGTCCTCTATTTCTCCGTCATTTATTCGACACAGCTATGTCGTTTCCAAGACGAAATTGTAAGGTCATTCAATGTTTGAGTAGTACTTTGTGAGTAATATTTCAAAAAAATTCATTATTAGGATTCATTACTTTCAATTTATAGTTTAAAGCGTTATTTGAAATCGGAAGCAGTTTGTGTTGTTTTATTCAAATCATCTTCTATAACTGGGTCTATTGTCTATTGCCATAATATTCTAGTTAATGCTTAGAAGCAGACAATGTGCCTCAGTATTTATATCTTAAATAATGGATTGAATATTGGAGAAAAATTGCCACATCCTGTCATCCTCGATAGTAATGACCGAAATCTTTTCAATTTTTAGCAGTGCTTATTTTCTTAAAATGTTGCCTACTAAATTATCTTGATGATAGTTAATTATTGCTGCTTGGCTAGAAAGATATTAGTCAAAATTAGTGAACGGTAATATAGCAGCATAATAAATTTTTTTTTATTTTTTAATTTAATTACAATGGAGTGCACGCTCCGGTCCAATTTCCCTACACACTCATTTTCCTCCTTTCTTGTACCACCCTACTTTTTCCTTCAATGAATTTTCATTTTAAATTTTCACAGAGTGTTTGGTAAATTAGACATCACTTCACTTTGTACTTTATTTCAATCTCTGAGTTCCTTATCTGTGAAAGAAAAATTTTCACATCCTAATGCCTGAAATCGAGTGCCAGCTTGGAGCAGTAATTTTTTTTTTTTTTTTTTTTTTTTTTTTTTATGACTACGTCGAAAACTATTTGAATTGCTTGAATAATTATTTTGATATAGGTTTTTGGTGCCATAACAGCTTTGTTAGATCTTAATTGAACAAACTTTTGTAAATAATAAACAACAAGTAACATACCGCAAATAGTCAAAATCAATGCTACTAGCATCTCTTAATGAAGCGACTCGTTCCTACTTTGAAGACACAAAACACAGAGTATTAAGAATGCGTGCGTAAACGAGACAACACGAAAGGATGTACAGCGATTACTGAAATGTCTGCGAACACAATGCTTTATATTTTGTCTCTTTTCCTACTTCAAGGCTTCAGTTGTCATCGTCTGCGAATCTTTTCTCTCTTCACTAAAATTTAAAAAAATGAAAATAAGTCTTAGATGGTGCGCAGGATCCAAAGCAACCTTCCAGATGCAGAAGAAGAGAAATTTTTGTTTTCAGCTGTCTCATATGCACACAACCGACAGATCCTGGTGGGTGAACGATAACGTTCAGAACCGGCATTCGGGTTCAAATTCTCGTCCAGCATCTACATTTCGGTTTTCTCTAAATCACTCCAAGTGACCGAGCGTGGTGGTGTAACGGCTAGCGTTCAGGCCTCGTATTCGGGAGGACGGCGGTTCGAATCCCCGTCCGGGCATCCAGATTTGGGTTTTCCATGGTTTCCCAAATCACTCCAGGCAAATGCCGGGATGCTTCCTTCAAAAGGCCATGGCCGAATTCCTTCCCATTCCTTGCCCCCATACTTTCCCGTCTCTAAAGACTTCGCTGTTAGAGAGACGTTAAGCAGATAAAAAAAAAAGCACTCCATGTGAAAGCAGGAATGGTTCCGACAAAAGGCCACGACCAAATACCTCCAAAGAAATAATTTTAATAACCGGATTCCTGTAAATTGGATCGACTTCTCGTGCTTCGAATGTCAGCCCCACTATGAGAAAACTGAACAATAATTCTATTTTATTATTTAATTATTATACTCGGTAGTTCGTAAGTCTCTCGGGGATTATGGAAATTTATTGTAGACTGGATTTTTTAAAAATGTCTCTTAATTTATATTTTTATCTTAAATTTGCAGAGAATTTAGATCTTTCCGGAAATTTACATTTTAAATTTAAGAGTTATATTTGGCCTTTGAGGAGTAGAATGAAACTGAACTCCCATGTTACATGGTTGAACAATGTTACAATGGCATCCAAGACGAACAGGAATGCCAGATCCTGGCATTCGGAAGTACGCTGGTTCAAATCCCTGTCCAGTTACACCTACAGGTTTCTGATGTACCTCGGTAGACATATGACAGACATCAATTCTGTACTCAAGTCCCAGCCTAACAGGCCACCAGTTTACTTAACGTTGATGAGCCCCCACGGATTGGTTTCGTTTTTAGGTGGTTCTGAATTCCCGTTGCACCGACACAAAACATTAAGCGAATTCTAAGATGCGTAACAATTTATGAAAGCCATATTTTTTTGAGTGAACTTTAGCGACTAAATCAGCCAATACGCCAACGCGCGTATTATAAGCTGAAATTCGGCCGTCCTCGGCAGCGTAGGGGCTAGAGTAATCGTTCCACGTGCCGCAGGTCGTCAGTTCGAGTCCGGCCGAGGGCATGGGTGTTAAGTGTTGTGTGTGGGTGAATGCCGTGTCCGTCCTAACAATATACTGGAGGAGTAATTATAATCACACAGAGCTGGCTGTATGGCCTTTATAGCCGAATGCCAAAAAAATAGATATTCTGTAGACTATCTAAAGATGTGACTTTTCTTAGACTTAACCACTGTTCAATAAATGTCAGAATCTCGTTGAGACTTATGAATCATCCTGTTCTTGTTGCATCAGTTAAGTACTTAACTTATTAATGCTTTCGATGCGGTAAATATCAAGTTTAAATTACAGAAATACCGTTTGAAAAAGTCCTGTAAGCGGGCTGTTATTGCGGACTCTTAATTCGGACTGTCCGGATATTGGCATGTCTTGCGCAGTTCATCGACCGCCGTTCGTTCGTTCAACCGCTTGGAGTCAGCCGGCGCTCATGGAAGAAGCTACGCAGGCGTGAAATTAAATTTCGTCTGCTTCGGCAGACAGATTTCATTCTTGCTAGTTATTCAGTTTGCCGGTTATTGGCCCTGTCGTTGCGTCAGATTCGTGTTCAGTGGTGGGGAACATTGTCTGCCTTCAAGCATGGGGACGTTGACTAGCTTACATACAAACGGCATCGTCCCTTCAAGGAGAGGAAAAAAAAGAGGACAATTCTATAAGAACGTAGGCAATTTCAATTTTGCAGATTCGCGAACTCATTTTGACCATTTTCGACAAGATTCTTATTGACGCCTTTATGTGTGTCAAAATGTAATGACCAAGCGTGGTGGGTGAGCGGTTAACGCTGCCGGGATGCTTCCTTTAAAAGGCCATCGCCGAATCCCTTCCAGTCCTTTCCCGCCTCTAAAGACCTCAACGTCATCGATGCGTAAAGCAATAACAAAAAAAATGTGATAACTCTGGTAATAACTTACAAATTTATAAGCCGTTTCTTATACAGAAGAATTTCCGTATTTCCCACCGAGCGTGGTGTGTGAGTGGTAACTCTCTGGCCTCGCATTCGGGAGGAAGCTGGTTCGAATCCCGGGTGAGCCTTTCAGATTTCTCTATGGTTACTTGAAACCGTTCGATGCGCATGGTGGGATGGTTCCTCTAAAATGCCATGACCAAATTGCTTCCCGTCCCTTTTGCTTAATCCTTTCCCGCGTCTAATCACCTCGATATCGACAAGGCATAAAACAAAGCCAAAAATCTATGCTAAGCTGATTCAATGCAGTACACATGACTGCTGACGTAGTTCCTTTACTCGTGTGATCATAGGTAGAGTCGAAGATTTCCAATAGGACAGATAAGCAACAATTTTTTACAAGTTGAGCTGAAATATTACTAACAGTCAATACTTATAAAAGCTCAATTTGATCACGTTGTGAAGTCACACGCTCAGTCTTCTCCGGCCGGCCAGTAACAGACAGAGATGTTTTCGATCTCTGTCCAAAGATAAAACTGTTATAGCAATCTAAAACTGACGGCTGCTTTTTCTGTTTCTGTGATGGTCGAATGTGTTTCAAACTACAAACCAACAGTAAATAAAACGATGTATTTCGTTTAATCCTACACTTTAATTATTAGTTGGTTTTCGTTTATTTATACTTGTTCAATGTAGATGTTTTCATTATATTCTCTGTCCGTAGATGTGGCTGTTATGTGAAGCAAAGAGCTTAGGTTAAATATTATGTTTCTGTAATAGGTCAATATGTTTTAATTTGCCGTAAAAATAAGAAGGTACTTTATTTAAATTAGCACAGTAAGGGAGCGTCCATAAACTACGCAGCTCCATTTTGGCCTCCTGTGAAACCTCCCCCCCCTTTCCCACGTATCCCAACGTACCTGTGGCCTCTACTCCCTCCCCTCGCGTAGCAAGTAGATTTTTTTTTCTATTAGTTGCAGAAGATATTTTGTACTGTTTTCTCTTGTCAGACTATCGTAAACTACATACGGAGAAAATTAAATGACGGAAATGGATATTCGCATGCTCTTGTGTGTTCTGTACCTTATTTTAACTATGACAAATAATACGAATGAAAAGCTACGTGGCCTAGCTCGGAACCTCCCACCCCCTTCCCACCCCCACCCCCACCCCTCGTAGCCCACGGTAGCTTTCCAGTTAACCCTCATCCCACCCAGACCGATCCACGTACATTATGGGCGCTCCCTAATTGCATTGTTTATTTATATTCGTCCGATGTAGATGTTTTCGTTTTACTATATGGCCTTAGATGTCGCCGTTATAGTAAGCTTAAAAATAGGTTCAATATTACGGCTTTACAAAATCAAAGTAATCAGCGTTGATTAGTAACAAATGTATTTAGCTAAGCAACTGCGAAGAAATGGATTACCGGGACAGCGCGTTGAGGCCGCCATTTTTGGCGGACTTGGAGGCTAGTCAGAGAGTATGCAGCCGATGTTTCGCTGCTGACAGAGTGGTTGTGAGGTGTTGTCGCTGACTCACGGCAGCCTTGTTGAGTCATGTACGGGGCAAACCTCGCCCGCCGCCGCGTAACATAACACGTCGGCGCTGTGTTTATTCCGCGGTGTCCCGTTACCCCCACTCTGTCTGGGCCAGCCTCCGCTCCCAATCCACGTTAGTTTCTCGGTTCTGATGCGTACTTCGCCCCTGTTTTCCTTGGCGTCGTCGTTTTTTACCTCTGCTTCTTGCGGTGCCCTCTCCTCGGCTAGACAGCCTGACCTGGCACGGTTCGTTCGGAAGTCGTGCCAGTGCCGGGGCACTGCGCCGTACGAGATCCAGCTCCGCGATTCGTACGATCATCTGCTATTTTATCTGAATCACTGGAAGATTAGTCATAGAGCCACGCATTACGACCGGGTTATTTAGAAAAATCTTGTCGCAATCACACTTAATTATACCTACTTTGACCAATATTTTTGAAAGTACGTTTATTTTATGTGAATTACATAAATCACTATTTGATTTGTTAAAATCAGATCAAAAAATATAAAAGGTCAATCCCTCCTGGGTAAGCCCAGGAGAAGGCCCGAGTCTGGTAAGTGAGCCGTAACGCTCGATCGAGCGTGGTGGGTGAACGGTTAACGTTCTGGCCTCGCATTCGGGAGGATGCGGGTACCGTCCGGGCATCCAGATTTGGGTTTTACATGGTTTCCCCAAATCACTCCAGGCGAATGCCGGGATGCTTCCTTCAAAAAGGCCACTGCCGAATTCCTTCCCGTTCCTTGTCCCCAGTCCCATCCCGCCTCTAATGACCTTACCCGTCGTTGAGGCGTAAAAAAAAAAAAAAAATCAATGGTCAAAATCCTTCTCTTTCCTTGTCCCCAGTACTTTGTCCGTCTCTAATGACGTCGAGGACAACGGGTCATAAAGAGATATAGGGAAAAAGGAGTAGCGCTTGTGTAGGGTGTTAAGGGCCCTCCTCACCCACCCTAAACTAAGCCATGGATGAACATGGCAGCCTGCTTAAATTTTCCGTAACTAAGGATTGCCAACAATTAAAGGATTTGACGAACGACGATTCTCGACGCAACAGCCAATGCGTCAACAGTCTTCTTTTCTATACTGCCTAGTGCAATTGCACCAACAACCGTCGTACCTCGGATAATTTGAATTCTAGCCACCCCTAGTTGCGGCAGCTTTTACGCAGGCAATCATGTTCCATTGTGTAGAAGAAACGTTTAACTTCAATTCTAATTGAAGGGACCTGCTGCACGATCTCGATAGACAATCTTGTCATAATATATGACTCTATTACTGGAACCGAAGTAATGCAGTAATGGTGCGAGCTGCAACGAAGCACGGCGTAGAGAGCCGTGGAGACCTGATTAATATGAAATCAGAAACGTATCAAGCATTAATTTTTGTACCAGCGACTGCCTATTAACATTCCACATACGAGCTTCCTATTAAGATCCTGAGAGTGCGGAACCCTAATTACGAGGATCCCAACTTGCACTTACCCGCTTATTCACCTATTTTTGTTTATGGCTTTATGCCTCGTCGACTTCTAGGTCCTTAGAGGCGGGAAATCACTGGGAACAAGGAACACGAAAGAATTCTGCCATGGCCTTTTGAAGGAACCATTCCAGCATTCGCCTGGAACGATTTCAGGAAACTATGGTGAAGTGAGAAGCTTCTATACTGGGGTTTAATTGGCTTTACTTATTGTTGTCGATTAAAGTTTAATTACGAATAATTTCATATTTGATTTAGATTTTGATGAGTAGGGTGTTTTACCAAGACATTTATGTAAGCTAAGCACATCATAACATGACATTTAAAAGACCCCGGACGTGGTGTAGTTACTGTTAATCAAATAAACAATCAAAAATAGTTTGAAAACAAACATCATCGACCTACATTACTGGGTCGAGTCTTTATAACACAAAACAAATGGTCTTGAGAATATACAGCAATTGTAACTGCCATTTTGTGGTTTAATGGGCACCAGTTACTCCAGAAGAAAATTACTCATAAAAAATTTAATTAGAAAAACTGCACACGACTTTGCACTCAGGGTCCATGGTTACATGGGAACATGAGTATCTCATCAGACAAATTTCTTTGTCCAGGGCGTTACAGGGCAATGAAAGTATAGGCACACTGAAGAAAAAAATCAACAGCTTTATTGTCTTTATCGTTTCTAGAGGTAACAGCAGGTCGCACCCATCATTTGAAGATGAATGGCTTGTATCGTCAGCCTACACACACCAGCTGTATAACACAAAATTTACCAAGCTCACCATATAACTTCTATGTTTAAGACGAAGTCTTAAACTCCCGCGCTGTTGGCTCTTGGCAATCGAACCCGGTGAGTCTCGAGATGCAGCCGCGAATGAATCTTCCTCTCGGAGGCAGCTTCCAAGTCATTTCGGTTCCGTCATTCAGGAAACGTCCATCACCAACCAGAGATGATCTTCCTCCCCCAACTTTCTCGAGATGTCCTGACTTGCGAACCAACATTTCTAAATGTTAGTAACATTTTAACTTAAACTTAATGCTATTGGAGGAACTCATAGCAGCCATCACATATCTCACGCCCTCCAGAACTTGTCTCTTATTGGATATACCATTTGTGACGTCACGTGAAACAGTCATTTTTTTTTTCTCTCTCTCCCACAAATACATTTATTTTGGCGGGTGGCATTGACATATAGAAAGCAGACTCGGGTTAGGATGGTCACCCTTGTTATTTCACGTGGTCTTCCGGCGTTCTTGCCGAGCAAACGAACATCTGCAGACTACGGTGGGCCAGCGTCTCCATTTAGCACCCCACTGGGTCGGCCCACTTCTTAAAGGCATCCGCACAAACAACTCCTACCATTTATCCCTATCAGGGCCCTAGACTGCTCGTGAAACGAGATCTTCACCTTACAAGTGGCTTTTTAACACATGTAGTAAATTGCATATTACAATATTTAGAATATGCACTGCGTCATACTACAATGGAAAACGGAAATCTGGATGGATGGACGGGAATTTGAACCCGCGTGATGCCGAATGCGAGGGCAGAGCATCACCACTCACCCATCACGCTCGTTCCGGTTATTCAAGATTTGTTTCCGAGGGAAATTAACAAGCAGTGCCGCGAGCCGAACACGTACGCAAGACGTGTCATTCAAGGCGACCTGCGACAACGAAATCAAATCAGTTCCATATCTGTGGAGCCTATATAGTGTTGTAAAAAAAAACGGTATTTTTTCTGACTTGAAAAAAAAAACGAAAAAAACTGTGAAAAAACATGTTTTTTTCATAACACCTAAATTTCAAATTATTAAGGCATTTATCGTTTGATATGACTGTTTTAGAGTTTATACTAAGTACTTATCTTAATTTTTTAATCTACTATATTTTTCTGGTTCAGTAGGAAAAATAAATACAAAAATATTGACTGAAGTTTTCTTTTACGAATGGGGACTTCCCGAAAAGGCTACGTTGTGTGAGAAGGAATTCCCGTTCCCCGTTCTTTGGATTGATACTCGATATTTGAACTAGTAGTGCCAGGCCCTACAAAATTTATCTGTAGACCTACGGATCTTTTCAAAAAATTAGGAATTTTAAATTTATCTACGGTTTTTTGCCTCTTTTTATTACTTATTGTGCTTTCCTTATATTCGTATACTTGTTAAACTCGCAGTCTATAGTGATACTGAGTCATTGTCAGTAATTATGAATCATTTCCTTGCAACCGTTGGCATAAATCAACGATTGAAAACAAATAAAACTCCTCTATTATATGATAATAGATTTAAATTCAAACTTAAAAGACCGTAATACAGAACTATCGGGGCAGTCGTTATGCACAGTGTGTACTTTGCTCACAATTTTAAATTGCAATTTCAAAAGCTTTTGCACACAATACAACCAGTAAAAGAAAATGTAACTATTTCTGAAGTTATGGATCTAGAGGAGACAGAAGAAGAAACAGAAAATTCCGACTCCGACCGAACTAGTGTTGGTAGTACTGATACAAGTGAATGTGGTACCGACGTAGAGGATGAATAAAAAATTATGTTACCTATATAGATAGATTTATGAATCATTATACAGGGTATGATTTAGTAAGATTTAAAACACACATGTAAATTGCAAGTTCCATAAATAAAATTATAATTTATCAAATATATTGTTTTCTGACAAAAAAAAATTAGAAAAAAAAAAGGGTGTTAGGTGTTTTTTCATGTTTTTTTTTACATATCTGAAAAAAAAAACATTTTTTTTTCAATTTGCAACACTAGTGGAGCCCCATTGGCAAAATACTGCAGAACTGCTCTACCGCGCAAGTAATACTGTGAAATACGCGGAACATAGTGCGTTAGGCAATCTTACAAATTTCTGAAGTTTTGCAGAACTTTCCGATTGCGAAATGGTTTATACTTTCCTTAAAGTATGTTAATTGATTTCCCGAGTTTTCGAAATGACAGGTAACTTCTTTAAACAACTATGCTGTCGAAAAACTTTTAATTTTACTTTTATTTGGTAGCAACACCCAGAAAATTAAACTTCACACTTATTCCAGAGATTTTTGAAGCGCATTAGGTTAAACACATGACGTTGCGTTGTGCGAGCACTATTCCAAGCCAGCTTGTTCTGTTGCTATCAGGGTTTATTATATACACAGTGCAGAAATTTCTGCAAAACTATAAAAGATGCTCCCGTCTTTCAAGCTCGCCAACAATTGAAATCATTTGAAAACAACTTAAAATATACAAGGTTTCTTAAAAGCAATCTACATATATAAAGATGAATGTATGTATGTTTGTTTATTTGCTCTTCATACAAATCCAGAGTTTTCATCCGCTTTCGATGAAAGTTTGCACACTGATCCTTTGAAACAAAGAGAAAAGTACTGTCTACATTTGGTTAAAACAATTTCTGTATAAATGATACATGTTGTCTTATAATTTCGAAAAATAACTGAACGATGATAGACAGACGCGTAGGATGTGTATGTCTCTGTACTGCCTTAGCTCAGTGGTTAAAGCGCTTACTTAATGTTGTTTGGATCGTGGCCTTCGGTTCAAATCTCCGTGGATGTAAAGATTTTTATAATTTATTTTTAATCGTAAGAGTCACGCCTGGATCGTCGGTTACTCGAATTGAATGTTAAACTGTAGATGTTACAAATTTAGGGGTTCAATGCGAGGAAAATCGTAGGTAGTCTTGCAATGCTGTAGGTGTACACTTTTTTACGTTATAATGATCCGTCAGGGGTTGTTCGCAGTCAGTGTGTGTGTGATCTGCAGTTAATGCGGAAGTAAATCTTTGTGTTTTTTACTTTTTGACGATTAAATGGCAATACCAATACTGATTAAATTTGACAAGAAAATCTGTAGGAAGGGCACAGGACATCATTTCCGTTATGATTAACAGTTGCAGTCACGAAATTTTGAGAACTTATCGAATGGTGACAGAAATATGTTGGAAATTGATTATACTTTTTCAAAACAGACCAAATCCCACTTCAAATGTTATGGCTGGTACAATATTTCTAGTTAAAGTTTTTGATTAATATCAGTGCCTGATCTAAGGTAGTTTTCCGTAATCACCTAGGTGAATACTAAGACGATCCCACATCTCCGTCTCATAACTAAAATACACTTATCATAGAGCACATAAGTTACGCGAATCGAAGAGAGATGGCAACAGTTACGCTCCAGGAACTGACAATCACTGCCTGGTTCCAGCTACACAGTGCAGACACTGGACAAATTTTTAATTACAAGCCATGATGAGTATCAAGCCTTTGTGTTATCCGATAGGGTCCATTCATAAATAGTTAAAAAAATAGAAATTATACATATTTGCAATCAATCACGAGAAATATGATAAGCCTATCAGCTTGACATCACTGGTAGGAAAATTAACGGAGAGATTAATATACTACCATATCAGACTTGCCTGTGAGGAACGTAAGTGGTTTTCAAGTCGGCAACATTGCTTATGGCAAGGATATTCATGCGAATCTCAGTTAGTGGGCTATAATCGAGATATTTCTGATGAAATGAACAGGGGAGGTCAAATTGATAGTGTATCACTAGATCTTTCAATGGTTCTTGACAGAATGAGGCATAAAATGGTGCTCAATAAGACAAAAACTATTGGAATCGATGAAAAGGTGATTTACTGAATAGAAGAATTCTTGAAATGTGGAAAGCAAAAAGTTAGGATAGAAAATGCAGTATCAAAAGAAGTAGGAGTGAACACGGGGGTTCCACAGGGTAGTGTATTGGGACCATTGTTATTCGTTATTCTAATGAATGATTGTGTTGATGGTTTACTGTCAGAAGTTATATTGTTTGGAGATGACATATGTTATATAAAAGGATCAAAACAATAGAAGACTGTAGACAGCTGCAGGCTGATCTAGATAGGATAACTAGCTGAGTGAGTCAACATGGGATGAATATAAATGCAAAGAAGAGACAGCTTATTAGATACACAGATAAAAATCTAAAGGTTGATTATGATTATAAAGTGGGGAAGTAATTGATCGTTGAAGACTAAATGTAAATACCTAGGCATAACATTTGATAACTAACTTAACTGGGCAGGACACATTGGACAGGTGGTAAGAAAAGGGTTCAAAACTCTTCACCTGTTGGAAAGAGTGATGAGAGGATGTACTGGAGAAGTAAGGGAATTGGGTTACAAAACATTGGTCAGACCACTGTTTGAATAAGGTGGTGAAGTATGGGGTCCACATTTTGGGTATCAAATGCAGAAGTTGGAGGGGGTGCAGAGAAGGGCTGCTAGATTTGTCTTTGAAAATTGCCGCAGAACGCAATCGGTTACTAATATGATAAAGGGACTGGATTGGGATTCGTTGAAAGATAGAAGGAGAGTGAAGAGAGTCATGGGAGTGTACAAGCCGTATATTGGGAAGGAAGTATGGAAAGATATTGGTGGGAGAATTAAGAGAAGTGCACGGAAGGGTAAATATAGCCATGACCATAAGCTGGTAATTGATTTCAGGCATAAAGGTGTGGGAAAACTTTCTTTTGTAGGGAAAGGTTTAAGGGAATTGAATAAATTACCAAGAGAAATGATGAACAATATACCAAAAACACTGAAAAAAATTAAAGTTTAAACTGGTAGAGGGCAAAAGTGGGTGGGAAGAGGAAAGGAGAAAGATGGGTGTGCAGTGAGATTGTCACCGGAGCGGGCGGTCCATCGCAATTATATCAATTTAAATTAAATCAGTGCGAACTGGGTGTCAGAGACCTTACAATGCCGCGATTCTTTCCTGTCAGCGGACAGTTTAAAACTGGGAGGCCACTCAGGAGATTTAGATATGAACAATAATACCCTTGTCGTCATCCCGCCGTCCATTTGTAACTCGTTCACCCTACAAAAAAGATCTCGAACTAGTGCTGACAAAGTTTTACTGCATTAAATTTCATAAAACGTATAATCCAAAATAAATAATCAAAGTTTGTTTCAGTTAAAAGATGTACAAAAACATCTCTAACAGGTTGGCATTATTAACATTCAGCTATCACGAACTGGAAACTTTGCACGAGCACATGTTGCAATACACGTCAATACTCCCCTAGTTCAGGGATGCTTGAAAAAAAAAAAAAAATACACGTAGAGCAATCAGCAGGCAGGCGAAATGAGAGATTTATTGGAGTACCCAGAGCCTGTTCTAGCGAATAGACACGAACAACTCTGTCACGTCCAGCGAGAATAACAAAAAAATCTATCGCTGGAAACAGCGGCTATTATGTTTGCTCGTCGAATGACAACACAGTCCGAAAAGCAATCACTTGATGTAAAGCAGTGTCGACACAGAATAAATAGCGCGGCCTTCGGGTATCGCTAGTCCGCGCAACTGTGGACAGAACAGCTCCCAAACTCGCCAGTCTAGTGCAAAAAAACCGGCTGCTTTAAGCTTAATTCCAGAATGTTCCTGAAGCTACGCAATGGGGGAAAGATATATTTAAACGTAGCCTTTGATGTTAATAGCATATGAAACAGTTAATCCGACATACAAAGAAAGATTTAATTTAATTACAATGGAGCGCACGTTCAGGTGGCAATATCCCTACACACCCATTTCCCCCCTTTTCCTCTACTCACCTACATTTGCCCTCTACAAATTTCAATTTTAAATTAATCTTCTAATTGCTTTACGCCTCTTCGACAACTTAGAGGTCATTAGAGGCGGGATGGACTGGGGATAAGGAATGGGAAGGAATTCCGCCATGGCCTTTTTGAAGGAAGTATCCCGGCATTCGCCTGGAGTGATTTGGGTAAACCATGGAAAACCCAAATCTGAATGCCTGGACGGGGATTCGAATCCGCGTCCTACCGAATGCGAGGCCAGAACGTTAATCGTTTTTGGTAAATTATTCATCATATCTCGTGGTAACAAATTCCCATCCCTGACACCCTTACCTAAAAAAGAGAACCTTTCTACACCCTTGGGCCTGAAATCGAATGCCAGCTTGTGGTCATGATCATCTTTTCACTTCCATGTATTACTTTTAATTCTTACACCAATATTTGCCAGTAATGACCCTCTTCACGCTCCTCCCGTCTCCAATGAATCCCATTCCAGCTTTTTTATCATATCTGTTACTGACTGCGTTCTGCGGTAATTTCCAGAAACAAATCTAGCAGCCCTTTTTTGCACCCTCTCCAACTCCTGTATTTGATACTCAAACTGTGGGTCCCATACTACACTACCGTATTCAAGCAATGGTCTGACCAAAGTTTTGTAACTCCATTCCTTTACTTCTTTCGTACATTTCTTCATCACACTCTCCAACAAGTGCAGAATTTTGAAACCCTTTCCTACTACCTGTCCAATGTGTCCTGTCCAGTTAAGCTTTTGTCAAATGCAATGCCAAGATATTTACATTTCATGTCTTCGACAAGCAATTCTTTCCCCACCTTATAATCATAATCAGTCTTTAGTTTTTTATTTGTGTATGTGATAAGCTGACTGTTCTTTACATTTATCTTCATTCCATGTTTAACAACCCAACTATTTTTCCTGTCCAGATCACCTTGCAACTGTTCACAGACCTCCAACATTTGATTCTTTTATATAGCATTATGTCATCTGCAAACAATCTAATTTCTGATAGTAAATCATCAACACAATTATTCATTAGGATAATGAATAGCAATGATAAATCTCAAAAGCAGAATAGCACCATCTATTAAAAAGAGCGTTCTTATAAAAATTAAAATCTTTTAGTTTCAACATCATTTTCCTATTTGTGAAAAATAATATTCGTAACTATATCTGTAGAGCACATCACTTTTTAGAGGAAATATTTGATTTTTTCAAATGCCAGAAAGAAGGAAAATGGAATCTTTTGAGGCGTGCTGGTATAGAAGGAAGTTGAAAATTAAGTGGAAAGACAAAGTACAAAACGAACGTGTTTTAGAAATGATAGGTGACGGAAAAATCTGTAGGAAAGACAATAAAATAGGTCACACTTTCAGGCATGCATGACTGATCAATTTTTTAGTCCAAGAAAATGTCGAAGGAAGTTGCGTTATAGAAAAACGAAGATTGAATATATGAAGCAGGTAAGTAACAGATTTGTTTTCAATGCTTTCCATAAATCCTTCGTAAAATCCGAATTCCCTCTCGTTTCCTTCCAGCCGTCCATCCTTCCACCAATCCCCTCTAATAACCTAGACGTCAACGACCCCTAATCACAATTTTTTTAACGAAAAAAAAGAGGACGTGGATTTTAATGGGTGATGAGATGCGACATATTGGAATTTGGTAATTACCAATTCTGGGGGTGTCTTCGTCAGAAGAAGTCAGGGAACTCGTTTGCACAATTGGACGTATTAAGCGGAACAACCTAGTTCTTCCGCATTTGTCCTCATTGACCAAGCAGTCGGATGAAACTCAGTCCTGGAGATGTCGGCGTCTGCGGTTCAGTTAAATGTGGATCACGGAGTATCGATATGGGTGTCCACGTCGATTTCCGCCGTCGGTGTCTACTCGAAGGCGGCGCGTCGGTTTATTAATATCTGAACTTTCGATTCTTATTCTGGAGCCTCTCCCCACAAACAATGGCAGCTCGGATGTCAGACCAATAATATCGAGTGCCGTAGTTCGTGGAGGGTAGCTCCAAATTAAGAATTGAAGCTGCGTTGTACCAACCTGACATCCACGGTAATATCGACACAGATATTAACGTGAAGTTAATGATATTTAATCGGAAACTATTTTTTTTTTCGATTAAAATAAAATTCAGATTTTTGTGTGCCTTTCGAGACGGGCACAGGACACTCTTGGAAAAACGAAATATGGTTAGTAGTTATCTAGAAGACGATGTGAGACATTTTCTCACCCTTAATTAAGTACCAGGACCTTAAAAAGTAATTTTGGTGTCTCTTATATTCCATAAAGTTGGTCCAATCTGTCAAAATGAAATGAATAAAAATGCCAAGAAGAATTAGCTTATTAGGCACACAGACAAAAAAAATTAACTGCTTCTTGAAAGCTTGAAGTGTAAATATCTTGGCATAACTTTTGATAACAAACTCAACTGAGAGGGCAGATGCTGGGAAAAGCCAAGAAGAATTAGCTTATTAGGCACACAGACAAAAAAATTAACGTTGTTAATGATTGTATGGTGAGGATACAACTGCTTCTTGAAAGCTTGAAGTGTAAATATCTTGGCATAACTTTTGATAACAAACTCAACTGAGAGGGCAGATGCTGGGAAAAGCTTACATAATTCTTCATTTACTGGGGAAGCTGATGAGAGGATGTACCTGAGAAGTGAAATTTGCCATTGCTTGAAGATGGTGGTGTTGTTTATCGCCCACTTTTTTGGTATCAAATAAAGGATTTGGAGTGCGTGCAAAGAAGAGCAGTTAGGTTTGTGTGGACATTACCGCAGAACCCAGTCAGTAACGGATGTGATAAAGGAACTGGATTGGTAGTCATTGGAAGACAGGAGGAGGGTGAAGAGAGTGCTGGGAATATACAAGGCATATGTTGGTGATGGAGCTTGGAGGGATATTGGTCGACGAATTAGGATTAGTGCTTGATAGTGGAAAGGCTACCATGATCACAAGCTGGCGCTCAATTTCATACATAAGGAGTGGAAAAATTTTCTTTTGTGAGTAAGGATGTCAGGGATTGGAACAAATTACTAAGTGAAATGATGAATTAATTTACCATAAACGCTGAAGGAATTTAAAATTAAAATGTCTGAATGGCAAACGTAAATGGATGCAGAAATTAATACTAGATTTATATAATATAAAACAATAAAAATATTAGGGGAGGGGTACTCAGATAACTAGGGAAATTGCATCCGGTGTATGCTCCGTCGCAAGTAAAATTCTGTTCAATTTCAAGATCCGTTTAAAGCTTTTTCATGGCATTTTACCCAGTTGCAGTGTATCATCTAAGTCTTGCCGATGTAAATTTCAAATCCCTCAGCAACGCTGAAATGAGATGTTAGTTCTCAGCCAGCAAGTCTTAGGTTACCAGATATACGTGATGCAAAAATCACAGTTAACACTGTGTAAGGAAAATACTTCTTTATATTTTCTATTCTTCAAAATGTGATCCTGTACTTTTGTATCCTAGCAGTATTTGTAAAATCAGCTGAACGAGACGCTCACTGGATATGGCGATTTTTGAGCCGCTCATGGAATTTTCCGTATATTATCTTTTATAACTTCAAAACTGAAACAAACCGCACACGACACTTGAATGAAACAACACTCTCAACTTCTTTATACATTAACAGAGTAAAAACTTCTTATGGCATTAATTTATTGATCTTCATAAACATTCACATGGCACTTCTGAATTCTTCTGTCTGTGACTGCGGATATCCTTCCCAGACTGTTGAGCTCATCATTAAGGAATGCTCTCTAAGGAAGTGCGATGGATCGTCTCAAGAAGTTATCAGTACTACCACGTCCTTCTTAGCATGGCTGCAACAGCTGGACACTGATATGTTAATGCATTCAACGTCCTTGTCCTTGTATATATTTGTATGTATCAAATAAGTTGCTTGGCCATACCATAAATAAATAAATGAACATTTCAATTTATAACATTTGAAAAATAGACAGAGCAACACTTTCTTCAGTTCATAAACACATGCGCATGTCTTCTATCTACAATAATGCACACTTCTAATCTTTCTTCTTATACCCAGTGCCTGTTAGCACAATGTAAAGTTTTCGAGTTCAAATAATATTGTAGAATCAAATCTTAACTACTCGATTTCAATCTCCGTCCCCTCTCACAAAGGTAATCTTCACTCTTCTCACAAAAAATTCTAAGATCACTACAAACAGAGATTTTTTTGACAACCATAGATATCCGTTTTCGTATTTTACTACATATGCTAATAACAGTTAGTATCATGAACTAAGTTATATTTTTCTTTTCTTTCAAATATTAAAACGATAAAACTCCCAATTACAATACACTTCAGGACCCATCCCTCACATATGCTCCCCCAAATTTCGTCTTTTAAAAAATTTAATTTTTTATATAGACGAAATATTTTATGAAGAAGAGCACCATACGTTTGTTGTTTCTTTTAATACCTTTATTTTATATACATTTCATTTAGGATTTTTATTTGTTTGACTTTAAATCGACTATATCTCTCAAACTCAATCTTTTCTTTGATTTAGGCTTAAACAGAAGATACCCATTTACTTATAAAAAGGCCCCCCAGTATATCAAAAAAGTTTTTTTAACTTCCGAATTCTTTTGACTTGACCTACCCACAACCACGTGGGTGATCGATAACGGATATCAACACATGTCCGGTCTACCAGATTTCGGTTTTTTATGATTTCCCGAAATCACTCCAGGCGAATGCCTGTTCTGTTCATCGAAAAAAGATCTTAGCCTAATTCTTTGCTATTACATGTCTCCAATCCTCTCTCGCCTCTAGTGACCTTGACAATATGTTAGGCCATAAGGAAAAGAAAGGAGCATTAGTTCAAAGCAGACCCTGCCGATGGCTAGAAACTGTGGAGGATAATGATGATGATGCTAATACTTATTGATTTCCTTATTATGATGATTCTCTTCCCATTCAGGTTAGTGTCAGCTGGTTAGTAAAGTCATAGATAATCTGTTGTGTACATTACGGCTAGTAATATCAGACAGTGGACACGTCTTAACTATTCTCGTGCCTTGTTTCCTCTGCAGTTCCATTCAGTTGCACAATTTGTGAATTTAATTTAGTGAGTGCGTGTTTGATATTACGTTGCCGCAAAGGAAAAGTTGCTTGAACAAAGAACTGCCGTGGTGAAAGTCGCATAACTCAGGGCTGTCACTACCGGATGTTGGGCGCATGATTTGCGGCCACTAAAGATGTCACTGGTTTCCGCGCACCCTGGTGGCTGCTGGAACCAACGACGGAGCTGGGTCACAAGGGGGGGGGGGGGGAGGGGGGGGGGGGAGAGAAAAAAATACATGCCATCCGTTGGAGCATAGCTCAGATTTGTGTTTCCTATTATAACGTTCTTATTTTTGTGAAGTAGGGCATCAGGTATCGATTGGTATGGGATCCAAACTAAAATGTTTTAAGCAACAGAATGTGCCAAACAACGACGTTAGAACAAAAGTAAAATCAAAATCAAACACAGAATTGACTGTGGATATCTTCATCTGCTATACAGGATGGTCGACACTGTCTTCTTTAATATTTTAAATTCTTTCAAACTCAATAGTAATTCCTCAAATATTTCACAGCAAACAGGTAGGGTCAAATACAGATCTACTACATATTTCAGCAAGACAAAGTAATACGGTAATGTCCTTTAACACTAAAACATCATTTTTTTTATCCATGAAAACTCATTTTTTTTCACTTTTAAACTATTTCCAACATAGGCCGGTCGTTCATCATCATTATCGTTGGGGACCATCTCCAGTTTCCAGGGTGTCGTTTACGAGCCTTCGTTGTTGTATACGATCGTTTTCCACTGTCTACTGTCCAGAAAAGTTTATTGCCACTTCCAGCCCCTTCTCTCTATGTCCTCCTTCAGTTGGTCTGTTTATCTTCTTCTTGGTCTTCCCACTGGTCTTTTGCACACTATCCTTTGTTTCCAAATAAGTTTTTGGTAGTCTTGTACTAGTCATTCTCTTGACATGTCCAAACCACTTAAGTCCTTATGACCTAGGTCTCTCTTTCATCTCTTCCATGGATTTCCTTAGTTCTAGGTTTGATCTAATCTCGTCATTCTTTATGTGGTCAAGTCTAGTTTTCTGGAGGGCCGTTCTAAGAAACTTCATTTCACATGCTTGGATCTTGCTAAGGTCCCTTGATGTTAGTGTGCCGGTCGTTCACTTCAAACGTATTTGAGCGACCTAAAGATCTCGCGCAGTTGCGCATATTCGTGCGACTGAACTCAACGCACGGAACACTGCAGGTGATATTGAGGAAGCGACTTTAGGCTGGTCGTCCACTGCATGCGTGTTTGAGTGACTGTAGAGTTCTGTAAGTTATTGGTTTATTTTTTCGTCACCTGCAGCGACACCACGCAAAGTGTGGTATTGTTAACTTCCGGTTGACCACTATGCATTTGTTTTCGTTTGCGATGCAGTCTGTACAAGAATTTAACCGTTTAAAAGCTGAAATAATTAATTTTTATAGTCGGAGAATGTAATCTGTAGAAATATACAAAGCAAGAATTGATTAACAGGTAAGAATTCAAACCATCAAAGCCAATGAAACCTTGAATTTACCGTTTAATTTGGGCCTCTTGCCGACGTTTCCCTCCTCGTTTTGAACTTTTTAAAATTATAAAGTCTGATTTTAGGCCAAAGATTTTTAATCACTGTTTTAGAATAGTTTTTGTGTTGTATTTACAGATAACCTAGGCAAGAATATCTTCTGAAGACCAGTCAAACATTGTTTGAACTTGTTCCTCTGTATGCTAATTCCCCAAAGATTGGTTAAAGGAGTTTCGTGCCGACCCTGAAAATAATTTTTTTATCTTTCACGAAGATACGTAATAGTAGCAATTAGTTGTTTGTTATTCATTTTGTTGAGTTTATAAAAGATCTGTCCATGATGCTGGTCGTCCTCAAAATGTGCGCCGATTGACTGCAAATTTAGTTTTATAATCGCTTGAGGTTCTAACTGTTGGTTTATTTTATTTTATCTTCCTGTAAAATGCTGGATTGTTCAACTTCCGAGATTAATCTTAACTGCATCATATTTGTCATTTCTTACGTATTTTTTTTTTTTTTTAATTATTACCTTGACCAAACTATTCAATACTTTTTTGTCAGTTAAATAGAATAACTGTGTGAATGTTTGCACCTTGATTTGTAATAATGTTGGGTTTCCGCTGTCTATAGTAGGGGTGTCCATTTAGAAAGAACATCGATGTTTTCATTCGACGTAAAACTTCGGAACGCTGCATCGATGTTTTCCGATGCATCCCTTAAAAAAATCGATGTTTTTTGAACATCGAATACTTTTATGTTTTTCTTAGCTCAACAATATTCGTCGGCAAATGTGGTTTCGTTTATCTCTTACCAGTTCCTTTACAATCGCCAAGAGAAAATGTGACAATAGTTTATACCAATTCACCATTTCCAGTTGAACGCAGATAGTTTTTTTTTTTTTTTTTTTTTTTTTTTTTTTTTTTTTTTAATGGCATTCGGCCGTGTTAGCCATTCAGCCAGCTCCATGTGATTGTTTCTCTTACAGTATACAGATTTCTTATCAGTGTGATTATTTTCTCTTTTGTGTAAGGACGACACAAGACGAACACAACATTCAATTAAAACCACCCATGCCCTAGGCCGGACTCGAACCGGCGACCCCTGCAACGAGAAGCAAGCACGCTGCCCCTACGCTGCCGGGGTCGGCAACGCAGATAGTTCATTGTCTTTCGTTTGGTCCGTGTGAAAACAGAGCAACACTATACCAGTAGTGTAGCGCTGTAGCTGTGATGATGTGTTCAATTTTATGCTGTTTTTGTTTATAGCTTTACGCCTCGTTGACATCGAGGTTATTAGGGGCAGAAATGACTAGGGCCAAGGGACGGGAAGGATTTCGGTCATGGTCTTTTGAAGGAACCATCCTTGCATTCGCCTGGAGTTGTTTGGGGAAACCATGGAAATCCAAATCTGGATGCCCGGACGGGGATTCGAACCCGCGTCCTCCCGAATGCTAGACCTTTCACCCAACATTAAAAAAATAATTTTATGATCTTGTGTGTTGGTTATGTAATGTTGTATTAGTGAGGTATAGCTTTGTGAGTGAAACAGAAACTACAAATTAACAGAAATATTTTATTACTATACGAGGCCATTACAATAAAAAACCAGAACTTGAATACTAAAGTCTAAATCTGCCTAAAAATATTAATTTTAAGTCTTTAACCTCTTAGCACCAATTGTGTTTATACAAACTTTGCAGAAATAAAAGTTTACTCAATCGTTTTCCTTTCATTCTGTTCCTTTGCTGAATGATTATTATTGACTTCGAAAATAATCGGAAGCAACAGTAATCGCGACAGTAGTCAATCAGATGTTGCCCCAACTCGGTTTATATTTAAATGTTGAGTAATATCAGGTAACACTTATTTGTTTTAGATTAATAATATCTTATTTCGATTAACAGCAAACACAGGCAAACAGTAGGAGTGAACCTAAGAAATTGATTTTATTCATTCACTCATACGGACAGGATAGCCAACCGCAAGAATAATTCATCTTCGCCGTTGTTAAGTTCCGCTAATTGCTCGCAGGTGTCACTACCTGTTAATGACAGTTATTTCAAATTGAAATAATTTAATTTAATCTTGAATAAATTTAGTAATCTTATTATTTATTTCTATTTTTTGTCATTATTAGTTTTTTTATTGATTCGATGTTTTATAAAAAAAAAAAATCGATGCATCGAACAGAAAAATCCTTTGTCAAAACATCGAATCAATCCGATGTATCGAATTAATACGATGCATCGATGTTTAGTGAATATCCCTAGTCTATAGTTTGTTTAGTAACCGGGGTATCATAGTGTTGATATCCAAGTTGTGTAACACTCTTTGCTGTTGGGCGCGAAGCAGTCTTTGTGTCGTGTCACTTGGAAGAAGTTGTATTTCGCGATCCCAGCACCTTCCTACACAAGCTAAAACAGGTTGTGACAATGTATAGGAAACTTGTCACAGTGTAACACAAGTGTCTTAGAAGTTATGCCAATGAACGCTATTCATTAAATTCAATAATATTTCTACAAAAACAGCGAGTTTTTCATTTCCCGACTATGTCAAAATACCTATGAATATTTTTATCCGAGCTAACGGTTTATGTGTAGCGAAAGAGTAGATTTTGTGCCGATCTCCACTACATAACAAACCGTGATTATCTAACACTTGGCTGACCATTTATCAGGCTAATTAGTAGTTCGCATTCGAAGTCCTTGGAAATCGTTTGTGTTGGGTTACTCAGTATTAGCAAAAAGGAACTCATCAGGAGAATTCCAGCACCTGCATGGTTATCCGGAGAAGGAGCCACAGAAAATCCATTATTATTACCGAATGATCCGGGAGATTTTTCAGTACTTATTAAATGCTATAAAATCTTCAATTATCAAAGAGTTTAATTTCAGAGAGGCAATAACACCTGCGGAACGTCTAAATTTGATTGTGAGGTAAGTGATGGTATATACGTATTTCATAAAAAAAAATTATTTAACTAAAAGCAATATAGGTATTCGCTTAAAAATTTAAAGTATTACAGAACATTTTCAAAATACAACGCCAGGTGGAATTACAAAATGTTAAGTTAAAAAGACATATGAAAGTAAAAAATCAACATAAACAATTTTTTGAGCTTCTCGCAGATTGCTTAAACGTTTTTACTAACTAAAAAACGAGAAGCGAAAGTGTTTAGATTTCTGACAGAAAATACTCGAGCAACATTGTGTACGTTATGGTGCATTCGAAAAGTTTACAGAGAAAATTCATACACCACTTTCATTAAGAACAAGATGAACAGCTTCATCGAGCACAAGTGGTTTGTAATCTGCAGCTAAGGGTGTCACAGACGGAGTGTTTTTGATTGAGCGGGCCAGGACAACGAATATGGAGAATGTGGAGATGGTGGTGTGTCTTCATCAATTAAAACTCGCTTCAGTTTATTTCTTACTGCCAGTTTCCAGTGAAGAGGAACGTTCTTCAGAAACAGAAAAAGACACTACAAGATCTGAGCTTCACTATCACCACTAGGGACGTTGATTTCGACAAATAATTCTAATTTTGATTTCACGGTTTCAGGGAACTGTTCGTCAGAATTGCATTCTTTTTTCTTTTGTGCTTCCTCTGGGGCAGAATTCAGCTTTTGGTGGTTGAATGAAAGTGTGTTGGAAGGTTGCGTTCTTTTTTTATTATTATTATTTGTGGCCTTACGCCTTGTCGACGTCGAGGTGATTAGAGGCGGGATGGAATTGAGGGCAAGGAATTCGGCCATGGCCTCTTGAAGGAAGCGTCCCGGCATTAACCTGGAGCGATTTGGGTAAACCATGGAAACCATTATCTGGATGCCTACACGGGGATTCGAACCGGCGTCCTCCCGAATGCGAGGCCAGAGCATTAACCGCTCACCCAGCCCAGCCACCACGCTCGGTGGAAGGTTGCAGATTTTTATGGCATTGTTGCTCGGAGTTTCTGGAAACGAAAGCACCTTCGGTATCTTGCGAATTTTTTGTGAATATTTCACATTTCTTTGGTATATCAGTAGAAGGTAGTAGCACCAATTTTGTATGTGGTCATAATATTTTTTTTCTATGTACCTATAATCTTTGGTATTCTTTGTTATACAGTTACTTAAACACGAGGATGTTGAGCGCCAGTGAAAAATGAATATAGCTTCGTTTTGTAATGTCAATTTATTCTTTTTTCTAGAAGGGATGAAAAATTGAGCGGATATTGCCTACACTGAGTGATGCGTACTCTTCCTTTGAAATCGTTCGACCCTTCGGACGTTTCGGAAGCGACTAATTTAAAAAATTTAGGGTCTTAAGATTAAAAAAGGTAACCTGGATTTAAATGTTTTCTCTATAAAATCAGTCTCTTCTTTTTGTGTCGGAAATGTTTTTGTGCACATTAAACAAGCGGCAGATAACTAGCTATCTAGCCATTGTAAAATTAAATTATTACAGTTTAATATCTATGAAATGTTTCCGCAATTTCTATTTAATTTATACGGTTTAAGCTCTTTAATTTCATAGCTCAGTTAGTAATGTGCGCTCCGCTGATATGTGTGAGTGAATTAAACCGGCGGAACGGAAGTCGTGATATGAGGCGTGCAGCGTAATGGTGAACGACAACTTTTTTTTTGTATTTTTTGTGACGACACCGGGATTAATGTTGCTATTTGTGTCAAATTTTAATATTTATCCGTTAGCAAATGGTGTTACGGATTAATGTCGGTACTAAATTTTCGTTTCTGTAGTTTTATTTCGATCTCTATATATATGCGATATTACCATGATTTAACTGTCGTGAATATTGAACGAAATGTATATGACACTGAAAGTCAATACCACACTATGATAGAAGGAATGATATTAATACTGAGTACCGTTGCCAACTGCTTTTTTCAACGACTGCTGGTTTTGACGAGAATACGTCTTGCAAGTTCGGTACTGATTGGCATGCCAGAATTACGAGTGGTTCGTAGACTGTCCGGTTTGATAGGGCTAATACTTTCTCAAAGGTTACTTAATAGAGAACAAGGGGTGAGAAAAGTTCACGAAAGGGGTGTCCCGCCACCAAAGAGGATTTACTTTTATTTATTTATTTGTTATTTCATTTCCCCACACACGGGGCTGGGCTGGCAGCGGGTGACGCCCGCTCTTCAGCTTACATTTTTTAATTTCGAGACTGGTCTATTTGTTATAATTTAGCATTCTTACAGTGGTTTACAGTATACTTTGTATATTTTATAATACATATTTAAGTATATAGCTTTTATAATTTCGTACAATTTTATTTTACTTTTAGAACATTTTGCACACAGTTTTAAGATTGCCTGATTGTTCCATAATAGATTTTATTAATTCTGGTATTTCAAATTCTTCTTTGACTGACAGTTATGATTGAAATGATGGGTATATTTCTGGGTGGATGTGTTGGTTGGGTATAGGGAGGCTATTTATGTTTCTATTGTTTAATGTGTGTAGTGCGTAGAGGTGGAGAGCTGGTGGTATATATTTGTGATATGGTTTTAATGCGTCTGGAGTTTTGATATGTGGAGTGGAGAGTGGGTTGTGTGTGTTGTTTCTGCGTACTGTGAAGGATATTCTGAGGCGTTCGAGAAAGAGAAGGAGGTGCGGAAAGGATATTTTATCGTACAGGGTGTGGTTTGGGAAGGGTAGGCGGATTCTGTAAGCGAAGCGGAGTGCATGGCATTCTATTATTTGCAGTGCCTTGTAATGGGCTGGGCATGCGGATATCCAAGCGGTGTTGGCATATATTAAAATAGGTCGTATTAATGTTTTATAAGTATGGAGTACAGTCTCGGCGTTTAGACCCCACATATGTCCTGTTAGTCTCTTTATCAAGTTAAGTCGTGTTTTAGCTTTGTCTTTGATCATCTTTAGATGGGCAGTCCAAGTGAGCTGGCGGTCTAGCGCCAATCCCAGATATTTGACTGTTTTTGTGAGATTGATATGTTTGCCGTAGATTGTAATGTTAAAGTCATGTTGTGTAAATCGTCTTGTAGTTCGTCCAAAAATTATTGCTTGCGTCTTTTGTGGATTGATTGTCAGTCTTCATTTGATACACCATTCTATAAAGCTGTCTTTAAGTGTTTTTGTAATGCTTTGGTGGATTGTTGAAGGTTATTGCAGCAAACGAGGTAGGCGGCATCGTCGGCGAATTGTAGGAGGTAGATAGGAGCGCCGAGTGAGTGGGTGGGGAATATCAGCTGTGTACAATAGGAAAAGGAGTGGGAATAGGACGGAGCCTTGAGGAGAAAAGTACCTGGAACGGGAGTTATTAATGATGACGTAGGCTTGACGGTTAGTAAGGAAGGATGCAATAAGGCGGATGTAGGATATCGGTAGCACGTATAAATGTAGTTTGAATAATAGTCCGGCGTGCCATACTATGTCAAAAGCTTTCTCCACGTCTAAAGAGATTAGAATGGCTGATTTTTTTTTTTTTTTTTAGTTGATTTGTCACAAGTTGCGTCAGGTGGAGAAGCTGGTCGTCTACAGAGTAGTTTGATCGGAAATCGGGTTGGGTGGGTGGGAGTGGAAGGAAACGTTGCAGATGTTGGTGGATGCGGCAAACTAGAATTGTTTCAAAGACTTTGCTGAATACGGATGTGAGGCCAATAGGAGGGCTGAGATTTTGGTTTGTTAGCTTTAGGAAATAACAGTATTTTTGATATTTTCCATTTTTCCGGATATATGCCTGTATATAAGATTGCGGTATAGAGGAGAGATAGGATTTGTAGGAAGGAGAGGGGCATTCTTTTAGGTGGCGGTTGGCGATTGCGTCGTGACCGGGAGCAGTGTTTCGTTTCTTTTGTAGTGCCTGTCGGATATCTTCGGTTGTTATCAGTGAATTTAGATCATGTCGTGGCGTGGTGTCATAATATTGAATGTCGGGCGCTAGAGGTGGTAGGTTGGTGTCACCAGTCATCTCATAGTTGAAGTGTGGTTCAAGTGGGCAGGAAAAGGTTAGCTCAAGGTGGGTTGCGAACAGGTTGGCTTTTGATACGTCGGCGGGAATGGAGCGGCTATTGTGGATGATAGGGTAGGCAACTGCAGTTTTTGTTAGTCTGTTGAAAGCATTCCAGTACTGTCCCTGGTTGGTGGTCATCGTTATGTTGAGTCTGTCGCAAGTCATCCACTAATTGAGTCTTTACATGTCAGTGGGTATAGGTTGACTTGACGCTATAGTTGACAATGTCGGGTCTGAGAAGTTTTTATATAAAAACAATGATCAGTTATCAACTGCGAGAGCAGTTGAACTATTATCCTTAGTTGGTTCTATTGTCCCGTTTTTCGTCGGCATTCATGGCTGCGACTTCGGTAGGTGGCAGTTGCGTTGGTCGGCTGTTCTGGTATGTATCATCTCAGGTCGTTTGGTGGTGATGGCTCGGTTGGCCGTTGAAGGGACTGCCGATTGTCTTCTCTGGTTGCATCGTGTCCTGTGATATGCGGGTGTGGTATGGATGGGCCCGGCTCCTGTCGACGGCAGCTTGCAGCTTCCGCCTCAGTAGACATCCCGCGTGAGCTTGAAGAGGTCAAATTTGTTGGCCAGAATCACTCCTGCCCATGCACGACACGAGGAAGGTACGCGATTGGTCGAATAACGAAACGGCGCTTCAGTGCACGAGGAGTGTCCTTAGCAACGGTATTCCGCTGGTTTTACACAATTTCAATATAATATCATTTGGTATGGAATACACTACAGCGGACGATTTAGGATCATTTCAAGATCGATAATAGTATATTTAGAAAAATCGTGACACTTTGAAAGCGAAAAGTTAAAGCCATGCTGAGAAGGTGGAAGAAGAACCAGCAAAACACGATAAAATTGAAGTGAACCTCCTTTGAAATGCAGAGAGTAGTTGGCTCTACCGATTGAGCAAGAAAGCCACGTGGGGCCACGACCTCGGCGGGAACTAGTGGTGCGGGAGAGAGAGTTATTACAGGACCGGAATTATCTCCGATTGATGCGGAATATCCAGAGGAACACAATGATACCACAGTCAATCAGTATGAAGTTTTTTACCTCTGTAAAACGCCTCTGGAATACGTGTTGCAGCAGTTAAGTTCCGAGCAGTAGGTTGCCTTGTGTACGTAAATAAAATGTTATGTTGTCGTGACCCTTTTTTGTGTAGGTCAGAGTCACAGGTCTTTGTCAGGGGAGTGTGTGCACTTACTTGTGGTTTCGTATCTTACTCCTCGTTTCCGCGAAAGGTAGCGGTCGTCTGGTCGAGAACGCCTTTAGTCTTCTGCGTCTACTTGCTAGAAATACTTATCAGCTCTGACAACACACCCTAATGCGAACAAACAGGAGAGGGGGTACTCTGTCTACTGAATAAGTCCGTAGTTGCTATACTCCAGGTTTATTGCCTGCAGAAGTGTGTGATATACAGCGTATACAAGCCGGAAGCCATGGTCCACACCGTTTGCCCAATTAAAGAAAGAAGTTCTTAGGGGGCATCCATTAATTACGAGAGTTGAAAGAGGGAGTGAGTCCAACGATATCCTACCAAGGGAGGGGGGAAGGTTGACGGAAATCTCACGTCATATTTTTAAATTCTTGAAGGACCGTAGAGCTAAAAATAAGGATCCACAAACTACGCGGATACCAACTATAGGGTGGTGGAGGGGGGGGCAGCACACGTAATTAATGGACGCTGCCTTAGTGAGCAAGGGCGCTAGCGATTGGCTGATTCTCCGAGGCTCGATTCTCCGAGGTTCATGCTAACAGCTCTGGTATCGAAGTGCTCGAGTGCTCGATTGCTCGAGTCTTACTTGATCATCTAAAATGAAAGTTCGGTTGGCCAGTTTGGCGAGGCGGAAATAACCAAGTGCATATCACCCCCACATACTCAGCACTTAGCACGTTCTATAGACGGTGATGTACGCTCGGCACTGAAAGATCCCGGGACGGATAGCCAACAACACGCCGTATGAACGGGGCGGAAACTGCTAGCGGGGATGAGACGCAGCTACCCACTCAATGTCGGTGAACATCACAGGCGTGTGTAGTGGTGCGCTGTTGCCATCGGTTTGCAGCAGATGTGTGCACCCCTTTTGTTGCTGTAAAGTTTTCTGTGCCAAACGACATTAGGCAACGTGGTGAGGAGGTGGTGGCGTGGTAATGAGGGCTAAACTGCGGCGCGCGCTCATCCATACACGTGTTACAAGACGTCGTGGGAACGCAGCTTAAGTTGCAAAATCCCACCAGCCCTCAACGTTACGGCATATGTCGTCTGAACAAGCTACTGTACTTACTAATAACTTGTAACATAACAGTAACATTCCGCCGCTCCGAAATGAGCGCATGACTACATTGTTTAAAGTCAGTCATTATCGAGGTATGGTAGCGGACGGCTCGCGTCGCGTAATGTGAGACGCTATACTAACTGTGCGGGTGTAGCAAGAAGTAAGAAGAATGAATGAACTAGTTTAACCATTGCGACGTATGTTTTAAATTGATTTGAACAGTGTGTTGAGATACCAGAACAGTAAAGTGTGGCATCGGAAGTAATTTCGTGTGGACTGATTTGGATTATTAACTTTCCTTTTTTCTAAGAATCTTGCAATCGACGGATTACGAAGTTTCAATAGCCTTATCATCTAAATTCTGATAGTGGCCAACTGGTTCGATGTGTACTTTATTCTAATAAATGTGTGGAGAACCTATTTTCATTACTTAATACTTGAAGATTTCTCTTAATTAGTTATCCTCACACTTTATCGGACTGGTTTGGACCCTATCTGGCGACCGACGGCGACTACGAACTCATTTATCCGGCTTCTAGTGCTGTATGTCAGTAATTAAAACTTTAGCAAGCACGAAGTTCGGTCTACAGTAAGTAAGTATCATGTCAACCCCAAGAAAGGCAATAGTCTTACATGGCGACCGTGACAAGACTGTGTGGTAGAAATTAGTACTAGGAGGAGAGACAATTTTTCTCAAATCCTAGGAAAACACACAAAGAAAAAAAAGGAAAACTAGTGATATCAAGACGACGACAATCGAAACAGGTGTCGACAATACCCAAAGGTGCGGAAGAACTCCCACTCGACGAAGGCAGCGCGGCTGGTCAAGGAGCAGCGGGGAAGATATTCTACATTGTTCGGCGCGGAGCTGGGCAGCCGAGACGACGAAGGCGGGAGAAAGAAGAATCATCGGGCAGAGTCTCCGAAAGCTAAGGACGCGCTGTGCGCTGCTTATTTGGCTGTTTTTGAAGGCTTAAATCCTTTCCTAATTTTTTCCTGATAATTTTCCTTTTTTTCTGTGAAATATCGAGGAAGAAAAATCGGGCAAGATTTTTTCTCTCCTAACATGACAATGCATTTTCCATTTCCTTTGTCATCAGTGATGACGCAAGCAATTATTTCAAATTCACTTGTTGTAATGCCTAAAATGTAACCTTTTATTTTCCTTTTGCTTTAAATGGCATGCTTAATTAGTTTGTTGCGGCTTGTGAGCTTCGAAGATGACGTCGTTGTTTTATTTGATTGTCTTGTTTGAGGGGAGTAAAATTCCAGTATTTGTGTCTTCTTTTATTTTTTCGGAAAGTGTAACTATATGAAAAGTATAAACATGGATTGGGAGACATTTCAGCGAGGTGATTTGGTTTTGTTGGAAACGGAGGTCCAAGTTTGTAGTACTAATGGAGAAATTAAAACGTTCGAGTATACTTATGAAGGACCTTTTCAAGTGATATATGTGTATGAGGGGTCTCAGTATTTATTAGCGTTCCCTGATAGCGGCGAAATTAAAGGTACTTACCCAGAGGACTCCTTAATGCAATTTGAACCAGAAATGATGGAAGATTCGATGTTAGATTGTGAACAAGAAATAGAAGATTTTGGTCTAGAAATCTTACGGAAGGAAGAAGAAATTATTAATAATCAAACCTGTATATCAGAAGAGAGTACGATTCTATGTGTTAATACGGACTATGATAAGTGTAAAGAAGAGGAGTCGGAGAAGCAAGAAGAATTAGGTAGAAAAGAAGAAAATAACACTATTGTAGAAGCTTCGAGAATAAAACCAGAGATAACGTCAGAAGAAGAGATTAAAGATTTTCAAATAGAAGATGGAATTTCAAGACAAATAATTAAGGAAGACAGTAGTATTATACAAGAAGAAAATATTAATGGAGTCGAAACTGTAACACAAGCAGAAATACAGCAGAGAATATTTAGGAGTATGTCAAGGATAGAAGAGGCTCTGAACATGTTAGCAAAGTGTAATATATCAACGTCCTGTAAATCTCAAACTACCAATAGTAATGACATTAGCTGTTTGCAGGAAACTGTGACTCAAAGAAGCGACAGAAACGACGCCAAAGAAGATTTGAGTATGAAAGAAGAAAGAATAAGTTTAAGGAAGAAAAAGGATCATCCAGAAATATGGCTGTATGACACTGTATTCAATAACTATGTTGAAGAGGAACTGACAAGATACGAGAAGATTTTATTCAATAGCATGAGTGGAGAATTGAAAGCGGACAAACTAGAAGATTATAAAGAAGATTTTAAAGAAGGCAATATGGAAATTGAGAATGACGAGGACCAGAAGACTGAAATCAAGTTGATAGAAATCGATGTATCCGGAGAAGAAACTAATAGCGGTAAAGTGAGCCGGGATATGATGGAAATTGTACTTCAGCAATATGTCAAAAGTGATAGAAGAATGTGTGCGCGCGACAACAGCCAGCGCTCGCGCAACACTCAATGTGTAAGCACTATAGTAACCTGTGCCAAAAATAAATTAAAGTGTGCGGCAGCCACGGGCGCAGTAAACAAAGACGGCGGAACATTTTTATCGACTGAAGAGTATTATGGAGGTAATAAGTCAATACCAATGGACTGCGGAGTATATGAAGAAGATGACTGGAAATTAAAGCAACCGCAGATACGTAAAGAAAAGAAGAGAATCGACCGGAAATATATCAAATGGAAGTGGAAAGCTAACGTGACAGGGGTGGAGATGAGCCCTTCATCTATGGATGTTGGACGAGGATGTCTACTCACTCCGCAATGGTCACGAATAGGGGACACCCTTTATTCTTTCTTTTTCCTAATTTTTCCTTGTATGGCGTATGCCAATTATTTCACCGCTTCGGCGAATAAATCCTTGACTTTTCCGGCTAAAGCCAGCGAAATAAATCTACATTTCCAATTACCCTAACCTGCCTGAAAAAATGCCAAAGCAGCAGCAGCAACAACAGTAGTGCAGTGTAGTGCGTGAAGTGCTTCGACAAAAGTCGTATCGAGGTTAATGACCTCTACCAGTGTCGCAACCGAGGACTCCACCCATAGAGCCTACGGTAGAAGCGAAAATATTATTTTTGTCATGTTGTATATATATGTTCTTTCTTTTCAGTTTTATTTTCTTGAGAGCTGACAGTCTATTTGAGAACTGTGACCACGAAAACTATAACAATTTCATGTGGTTCCTTCGTGTATTTTTTTTTCTTTTCTTTATACGTTTTCTTGATGTTGTTTGTGTGCCTGTTTTTTTTTGTTAAATATGTTAAATGGCTTTGTGTATCTTATGTTAGTAGTTTGGCCACACTCGAGAGTTTGAAACTTGGTATTTGTAAATTTTCTATTTTCTTTTTTTGTAATGATAATTCTTCAGTTTCTTTTGGAAAAAACCTGAACAATTATCACAAATTGGTAGTTGGGGAATGTAACATAACAGTAGCATTCCGCCGCTCCGAAATGAGCGCATGACTACATTGTTTAAAGTCAGTCATTATCGAGGTATGGTAGCGGACGGCTCGCGTCGCGTAATGTGAGACGCTATACTAACTGTGCGGGTGTAGCAAGAAGTAAGAAGAAGAATGAACTAGTTTAACCATTGCGACGTATGTTTTAAATTGATTTGAACAGTGTGTTGAGATACCAGAACAGTAAAGTGTGGCATCGGAAGTAATTTCGTGTGGACTGATTTGGATTATTAACTTTCCTTTTTTTTTCTAAGAATCTTGCAATCGACGGATTACGAAGTTTCAATAGCCTTATCATCTAAATTCTGATAGTGGCCAACTGGTTCGATGTGTACTTTATTCTAATAAATGTGTGGAGAACCTATTTTCATTACTTAATACTTGAAGATTTCTCTTAATTAGTTATCCTCACACTTTTATCGGACTGGTTTGGACCCTATCTGGCGACCGACGGCGACTACGAACTCATTTATCCGGCTTCTAGTGCTGTATGTCAGTAATTAAAACTTTAGCAAGCACGAAGTTCGGTCTACAGTAAGTAAGTATCATGTCAACCCCAAGAAAGGCAATAGTCTTACAAACTACTATAATTCAGTACGACCCTGACAATGTAATAAAGAATATTTGTTATTTCACTGGCTCTTTGGCTGACGAAGAGCATAACCACGTTAAAAACAGCGGTAGTAACTCCGAGTACTACGAGTATTAACTCCCAATTTATTGGCATTTCTTCCTATTCCAAATAAACGTAACAACGTTTAAGGATGGAATTGAGGGAAGGCAGGTGTTGTAAGTTCTATGCTACTTTCCCTCGTCTTAAGCTGCATAATACTGAGGTAGTGAGTTCCCCACTCCAGCCAGCACTAGCAAATCGTGTATTCTCCATCGCGGGATCTAAAACCCAGTGTTTCGTACGTGTCAAGGACCGACACCGATTTCTCAGCCCATTTTGTTTTCATTAGTTTTAAGTACTGCAAGGTTACTCAACGACGAGATCGTTAGAACCAAAAGAGTGTTTTCAGAAAGGAATGGACGAAACGTATTCGGTGAGAGGTAACGTTCTGGCCTCGCATTCGGGAGGTCGCAAGTTCCATTCTAATCCGGACCTCCAGATTTCGGTTTTCCACGGTTTTATGAAGAATAATTTTGTAACAAACGTATATTAATGTCAAACATAGGTATAAAGGTTTTTTAGTCTGTAAAGCAACATCTCGATTCCTCATATCATCGATTTGAATCATTGATAATATTTTTATTGGTAAATTATGCAAAAAACTTAATTCTTAACAAGAGCAGTACACCTCAATATGTTATTAACCAATCCTAACAATTGTTATCGTGCACGTACCGCAGACTTTAACACCCACACTTACAACAAGGCCCTTATAACACGGTGATTAACGTAATACTAAAAGAAAAACCTTTCTTTTGTATTGCGACTGAAAACGTATTAGTGAAGTGACAGTCATATTATCCTCATAGATTTTGGCTGCAGATCAAAATATTCATTGTTTTTAGAAAGTTTCGTTTATAACAGGGGTGGCCATTTTTGCGGCCTGCGAGATTCATCACACTTCTACAAAATATATTTATTTTATAATGGCCAAAGTGGTGAAAACCAATGTATTAAAAAAAATACATTATGTGTGCATCCATATATTCAAAAATTCACAGTCAGAATTATGAGAAAAAATTAACTTTGATTTTAAAATAATTATCTTGCGAATATGTGACAGATATTGCCTGTTTTACTTATGAGTTTAAAGTTATGAGTTCGCAGAATAATTAAATTATATTCACTCAAAAAAAAAAAAAAAAAAATGTGTGTAGTGGGTCTAACTCTAATATGGGGACATATAATTTTATGTGCACCGTACAGAGTTATGATGCGTTTCCAAAGTGGTCCCGTAAGATCATTTGGGTTGGCTACCCCTGATTTATTCGTTTATAACTTACACTGGATTATAGCCTTACACGGTACGAGTGCAGTGTCCTGTATTCTTCCTGGGGACCACTGCCTGAGAACCGCTGACCCAGAATGTTGCAGTGGGATTTATTGTTTTAGTTACTCAACAGCGCAGAAGCTAAATAATGATTTAATACAATAATGCATTGGGAGTCGATAAATTCACGAAACCTCATGCCAATCTTAAACTCCCGAACTACATAATTAATTAAATACACTGGCGTCCAATATTAAAACAACAAACGAAAATTTTGCAAGGTTGCGTTATTTTGCCGCAAAACAGTATAAACAGGTGATAGCAAAGTAGCAACAATGTAAAGAATATAGAACGTAAACAACTGCAACATGCATAACGGTAGACAAATTTCTTCGTTTTTTCCAACTTAACGGATTTGCACACACATTCCGACAACTAGATAATGTGCTCACCTCTGGCAGCAATACAGGCCTGACAACGGCGGGGCATGCTGTCAATGATGTCTTCAATCTCATGTTGAGGCAATAACCCCCATTCTCCTTGCCCACACCATTAGTGATCCTCATCGATATCCGTCTCTTTCCCCAATTTTTGGGTCCAGAAATCATGTTCCATGTTTCCCCCAGATGCGAACCTGTCGAGAACCATTCTCCAGACCGAATTGGGACTCATTTGTGAAAAGAGCATTGGCCCACTGTTCGGCCGTCCAGTTGGCACGTTGACGACTTCACTCTAGGCGTTCCCTTCTATGAAGACGCGTCAGGGATACACATACAGCAGGTCTCAGACAATAAATGCCACTCTGCCGAAGCCTTCTGTACACTGTTTGCCTTCATACAACTGTTCCAGTGGATGCTGCGAGGTCAGATGCCAGTTGCCGTGCAGTACCGTAGTGTCCTTAGCCTTACAGCCAAATAACGTTCTTCTGTTTCTGATGTCACACATGTTGGTCGTCTCCTGGTCGTTGGGATACAGTTTCGGTCTCTGTAAACTGTCGCCACATCAGAGAAACAACACAACGATTCACATTAAGCCATCGGGCCACATCAGTTTGAGACTGTCCTGCTTCCATTCTTCATGTGCCTCTCCACCGCAGAGTCTGGTAGGCGTCTTCTCTGTGCCATACTGCTCCGTCTGTGAATGTGTACGAAGCGACTGTGGATGTGGGACTACCCAGCAAACACTACCCCGTTTCATAGGTGCCCTGACGTCATCGTTGGCATGACTGTACGATGACCAGAATGCCATCTTCCGTGCAGAACATGACTGTACGAGGTTTTTGAAAGCTTGAGGGATAGTATCTGGAAGAAAAGGTCAGTTCTTTGGCACACAGGTGACTGGTTCTTCCATCATGACAACGCTCCGGCTCTCACCACCCTTTCCGTAAAGCAGTTTTTGACCAAAAATGGCATGACACCGATTGTCCACCCCATCCACTCACTGGATCTAGCCCCCCGTGGTTTCTTTTTGTTCCCCAGACTCAAAAGGGTTATGAAAGGAAAGTGTTTTACCACTGTGGAGTAGGTAAAACAAAAATCGCCGGAAGGCATAAAGAACATCCCGATAAGTGAATTTAAAAACTGTTTGGAGCAATGGAAGGATCATTTCAAGTAGTGCGTTGTGTTCAGTGGAGAACACTTTGAAGGTGATCAAAATTTGGTGTAAAAATATTAAGAAATAAAGACGTTATGACGAATTTCCCGTTTTTTTTTTTTGGTCCCCCCTCGGACAGACATCTGTTAACAGTTTGTATGATTATATTGTGAATTAGACACAGGACGGAGAAATAGCGGTTTGTTGCTTTAATTTTTGACATAGTGTATATTAGAAATAAGTAAAGATTGTGTTAAACCTTCAGCAGCATTGCCTGCGGAATCTCGGGAATCACTTTCATTACGCAATTAAAAAAGGCGTTAATTAAAAAGCAAGATGTGAAACAGCAGTTCGCGTGAGTTTTCTGAGTGCTTTTTTGTCTCAGTGTGTAGCACGGATGAAAAGTATGATTTAACTGAGCTACGACAGAAGAAATCTGGAAACATTTGATATGATCAGTGTGTCAAGTGAACCGAGAGAGTACGAAACGAGGAAATCTGAAGAGGTGATGAAGTTGTTTATGGAAGCATCCTATAAGAAGGTTACATAAAACTGCTATAGCATTGAAGACAGAAACTGTGCAGGGAGATATTGAATAGAATATAAGCTGGAGATTATTCAGAACATAAGTTCCACTGGGTACGTTGAAATGGACGAGTTTGGTGCAGGAGAGGAAGTAATTCGGTTTATATACAGTAAATCAGTTGTGATTCTGGTAAGAGGATAAATATTTACATGTGGCGGATAAATGCACCAAAATATTCCATCACGAGTCAACCGAAATTGGCCTAGAAGACGCCAGAAGGTTTCGGACGATACGTTTCCGTGATTAATCATCCACAAAACGCAGCCCAATCTCCGACTGAAGGAACAAGGTATGAGGTTTCAGCTATAAAAGTTATTAAAAGTTGTTTAAACCCTTGTTGCGTATTTAGTTTCATCACCAGGGTTCGGATTTTTATGACAAGACATATGTTCTTCCTGCCTTCTTTTGGAGCTGTAATACCGAGAGGGGCGGTGTAACGGTTAGCGTTCTCGCCTCGCATTCGGGAGGACGGCGGTTCGAATACCCGTCCGGGCATCCAGATTTGGATTTTCCATGGTTTCCCCAAATCACTCCAGGCAAATGCCGGGATGCTTCCTTCAAAAGGCCATGGCCGAATTCCTTCCCATTCCTTGCCTCCATCCTTGCCCCCCAATCTTTCCCGTCTCTAAAAGACCTCGATGTTAAAAAGAGACGTAAAGCAGTTACAAAAAAAAGTGGAGCTGTAATGCTGGATTAAACACGGATTGAACGTTTCTGATTCTATTTAAACATATTTTATATGGCATTTAAATGCATATTCAGACAATTTTCCTAGTTTTGGTTATATTAAGATATTATTTACGGTCTTGGTCATATTTTGAGGAAATATCTGGTAATTTTTTAATAGAACCGGGAATTCACTAGAAGCCAAAGATGAGAACAAATTAGGATAATTATTCACAGAACAGTACCCCTATTACACATTGGATGGGGTAAAAACTAATTGTCAATGAATTTGTCAGAATTCATCAGTAAAGAATTAGTTATTCAGTATAGTCACGCTCTAAAGTCTAAACGGCCGTCTTTTAATCTCGACTATGCAGCAGCGTTAATCAATGTCGCCAATACTTTTGAAAATAATCCTCGGTGTTAAAACTGCAGTGGATCAGTGTGTACCGCCATGCCGGACAACAAAATTTTCGAAAAAGTGCAAAGTTATGGAGTTACGTAAAGGAATTTGGAGAGGAGCATTTTAGTACAGATGAAAGAGTTCTTTTCTGTAAATTATGTGAAATTAAAGTGACTTCAAGAAAACATTTGAAATTTAATTTCCCAAAGGTGCAGTTAGGGCACGGAGGAAAATTATGCGACACTACTAGATAAAATAAATGATATATAATTGAACATGTTTGATGTATAGAAAATTTAAATGTTTGGACATATTTTGTTATTTTTAGGTCATATTTATCCTGTTTTAAGGTCAGATTTGAATGCATATTTCTCTAATTTTTTGGTCATAAAGACCCGAACCCTATTAATGAGTTTGGATTATAAATTGCGTCTGCATGGGGCAGTGGGATTGCTGCAGGTGGGTTCAGCGGCCGAGGTGTTGGCCACCTGCAATCTGTACACACGTAGTGTATGTGTGTGTGTGTGTGTGTGTGTGTGTGTGTGTGTGTGTGTGTCTGGTATTCCCAAGGCCGCCGCCGCTGTGTACAGCGTTGCACAACGCCCGCCTCGCCTAGCCTAGGGACTGAGTCACGCTCGACGTGGTCGGACTGACAAACCAGCCTCCAACACACGAGTACTTCACTACCTCCACACCTGAGGCAGCATTTCCTACAGGAAAGGAGTAATACTCAGGTATCGAGACATATCTTCTTCCTAGGTGGCCTGTTACGGTCTCAATCCATCTTCATGGTGGTCTTCCTACATCTCGCCTGTCTCAAGGATGGTGTTTGACGATTTTTCGTCGGATCCGGTACGTCTTCTTCCTTAGCACATGATCTGTCCAAAATGTCTGAGACTTGAAAGAAAAAACATTTAGCCCTACCAATTGGTTGTTAGCCAAAAGATAGCAAGTCTGGCTGTGGGACTGCCACATTGATTCTTCCAGACCAGCCTTTGATTTTCTGTCAGGGATGACTCCCTTAGCCTTTGACAGCCCCCTATTACACATGCAAGGCAGCATGCTCCCCTCACCTGGTTTAGCCAGTGGACATACACTGTTGCCCGGGTGATAGCTCTTGGAGCTACCAAGTGACAGAGTTCGATGTCTGGTGGTATCGACACATATAACATTATCCGGAAGAAAATCTGAACATATAAGATATTGTTGAATAAATGATATTGGGACACTGTTGATAACCTGAATGAATTAACTTTTCTTAAAAAAATAATAATGATAATAATTATTATTATTCTCTGTTTGAATGAAAGCGATTAATGCGAAAATTACTGGTCGGATTTTAATGCTTTTTTTTTTAGTTATTATTATTAATGTTCTGAGGGTGAAATAGGGTAAGTTTCGCTTTGACTTGATGTCTGAAAGATGAGAATTCTAATATAATATTGTTCAAGAATTAGTATTTTTCGTTGAACGTGATTTAAGCAAGATCTGTTAGGATTTAAGTACTCTCGTCGCCGAAAGGCTTACCATGATTCCAGCGTTCGCTCGACATCGTATCATTCGGAGGAATTAATTTATAATTTTTCCCTTCCTTCCGATATGCTAAACTTTTTTTTTTTTTTTTTTTTTTTTTTTTTTTTTTTTTTTTTTTTTTTTTACTCATTAGAGGCGGGATGGGACTGGGGACAAGGAATGGGAAGGAATTTGGCAATGGTCTTTTTGGAGGACGCATCCCAGCATTCGCCTGGAGTGATTTGGGGAAACCATGGAAAACCCGAACCTGGATGCCCGGACGGGGATTCGAATCCGCGTCCTCCCGAATGCGAGGCCAGAACGTTAACCGTTCAAATATGGTAACCGTGACAAGATCTGTTTAGTAAGTAAATTAACAGTTTACGTAAATCAAGTGTCGGGAAACGTCCAGCTTCCTCTAATTATGCTGTGAACGCATTTCTGTATGAATCCAGAGTCTTACGCCTAAATTATTAGTTAGTGAAGTATGCGAGGACGGATACACAACTCTTGACTAAGTGAGAAAAATCTACAACTCTTTGCCGTACACTTCAATCAATGGTAATCCTACTTTAGGTAGCTGATAAGGGAGTGTCCATAAACTACGTAACTCGGTTTAGGGTGGGGAGGGGTTGTCTGAAAAGCTACGCTGTGAGAGGAGGGGGCGACCGAGTCAGGCCACGTAGCTTTTCATTCATATTATTTGGCACGGTTAAAATAACGTACAGAACACATAACAGCATGTGAATGTTAATTTCCGTCATTTAATTATCTCTGCATGTAATTTACGATAGTCTGACAAGAGAAAACAGTACAAAATGTCTTTTGGAATCAATAGGGAAAAAAAGCTAAGCGTGAGGGGAGAGGGGATAGAGGCAAAAGCCACTTTGGGTTACGTGGGGAAGGGGAGGGGTTCACAGGAGGACAATATGGAGCTACGTGGTTTATGGTCGCTACTTAAAGGGTTGTTTTCTTGTTTCAAGGGTAAATAATGTAATTGCGATATGATCGATTTTATTTCAACGAAGCATTTTCTCAATTCTTTGGAAACGCGGATCTTGCTGTGAGTACATTTTGTGTGTTTTCTAGTAATAAGTAAAGTATCAGTGTTTGAAGGTGGTATCTTTTACCGTAAATGAAATTCCACTATTTCGTTTCGATTATTGAAGTGTTAATCTTTGATTTGATTAACGTTTTCCGTTTGTTCTAGCGTAGTACATTTCAGAAAACTGAATTAACAACTAAGAAAAGTTTACGTAGTCAAGAAAAGGTATTAACGAAATCCGAAGAGTAGGGTGTTTATCTGTGTTGCAATGATATCATTGTTGTAAGACATGTGGTGTGATCAATTGTTGCTCTGTTACCCATTCAAGTAATGATGTAGGGCACGTTTCAGGCTAGACCACAAGCTTAGAACCCAATCCAAATCGGCTCAGCAGTTTTTGTAATCCAAATTTTTGAATGTATATTTGTTCATAATTTTTTCTCGCAATTCACTATCAGGTTCCGGAAGGTTTTTAACATCTTCTGCAGCGACCAAGGTCAAACAAAGCCTGCTGGAAGAATAACGTTAGAATCGCCGTACACCTTCGATGGAAACAGTCTATGTCGACCTGCTGAAATCCAAAGCACAGAAATACAGTGACACAAAAACAAAAAAATTTTTAATAATTATCCTGCCTTAGTATGTACGCTTAACACACTGGAATTAGTAGCACTATTTAAAAGCCCACACTCTCCGACTGTCGGTGATTAGTTCGTGAAATAAAACTTTATCCTATATTTTGAATTCTGTCGTGATAATAAGTTCGTACTACCATTTAACAATCATTTATGGCACAAAATAATTTGGTCCTCATACTGCAGATGAAAATTTTAACTGAAATCTACGATTAATTGGTAAACAAAAGATGTGGGAAGATAACTCGCAAAACGTGGGTTGGACGCCACGTACTGCCATCTTGATTTCGGTTTTCTATGCCTTCCGGAAATCAGCCGCGGCGAATACAGAGATGATCCTGCAAAAGACCGTTACTGATTTCTTCTCTTTGTTCTCTGTCTTCTCCCAACTACGGATCTACGAAAATAATAATAATAATAAAATAATAAATCCTGCTACAAGAGTTTGCCGCCCTTTCGAACATAGTTATGTACAGAATTCATCTCATTCATAAAATAAGTCGGCAATAAGGAAGGAAATAAATAAAATGAGACTTGCTCGGAGTTTGATTGGGACCTTCACGGCTACCGTAGCAGTCTCCTCCGGGCCGACGGAATCCCCGCTGTATTTCACCGGCAATTTCCTTGTGTCAGGACATTTTTTTTTATTTTTTTTTTTTTTACCATTTTTGCTGCAACGGTTAATCTATACCTATATGCTAAGCAAGTAAAATTTCACAGTCACTAACTCTCAGTTCATCTTAAACGAAGGGTCACCAGAGCGAGCGAGCGAACGGTATTACAGTGAAATATCAGACGTGTCCTGCTACACATTCACCTTTTTCGTTCTCCAATAACGTTTTCCGTAATGAAGACTTCTGCTTGCAAGAAAAGATTACAGCATCTGGTTGGGTTAATCTACAGCTATTGTTTTAGCTACCAGTTAAAGTACAAAATTTTGTGCCAAATAATTTTTGCGACTGTAAAACAACTGCATTTGAAAAATCATCGACACATGTTTAACATCTTGTTATCTCACAGCATGTGCGCATTACGATTAGTGTTGTAAAAAAACTACTTTTTTTTCTGACTAAAAACATTAAAAAATACATGTTTTTTTCTGTGACATGTTTTTTTTTAACTACTAAATCTCAAATTTGTAAGGCATTTATCGTTTAATATTACTGTTTTAGAGTTTACTCTAAGTACTAATGTTAATTTTTAAATTTAATATATTTTTCTGGTTCAGTAGGAAAAAAAAAAACGAAAATATTGGCAACATTGACTGAAATTTTCTTTTTATGAACGGGGACTTCCCGAAGAGGCTAGGTTACACGAGAAGGAATCCCCGTTGTTTGGATTGATACTCGCTATTTAAACTAGTGCTGCCAGCCCTACGGATTTATCTCTAGACCTACGGATCTTTTAAAAAAAATTAGGAATTTTAAGTTTATCTACGGTTTTTTTTGGCTCCTTTTATTACTTATTGTGCTTTCCTTATATTCGTATACTTGTTAAACTCTCAGTGTATAGTGATTCTGACTCATTTAATTGTCAGTAATTATAAACCATTTCTTTGCAACCGTTGGCGTAAACCAACGACTGAAAAGAAATAAAGCTCCTATTTTGTATGCTAATAGATTTAAATTCAAACTTAAAAGACCGTAATACAGAACTATCAGCGCAGTCTTTATGCACAGTGTGTACTTTGCTCATAATTTAAAATTGCAATCTCAAAATCTTTTGCGTACAATACAAGAACAACCAGTAAAAGAAAATGTAACAACTTCTGGAGTTATGAATATAGAGGAGAAGAAACAGAAAATTCCGACACCGACCAAACTAGTGTTGGTGGTACTGATATAGAGGATGAATAAAAAATTATGTTACCTATATAGATACATTTATGAATCATTATGTAAGACTTTATGTGATTTAATAAGATCTAAAACACACATTAAAATGTAAGTTCCATAAATAAAACTATAATTTATCAAATATATAGTTTTCTGAAAAAAAAACAAATTTATAAAGAAAAAACAGGGTGCTAGGTTTTTTTCATGTTTTTTTCACAAATCTGGACAAAAAAACATTTTTTTTCAATTTGCAACACTAATTACGATTCTTAAATATTTCTATGGATAGATCTCATCTGTACTGTTATGTATTTATTTGTCGTATGATATTTTACAAGATATACGAAAGATGAAGGCAGATGGGCATATTACAAGCTTGTACAATTTTGTATCTTTAGATCTAGTGTTTGTATACAATCAACTGCACTAATCGACGCATCGAGTATTTCCAAAATGGTTCCTTTGTATAATCGAAGAGGACAGTCAGAAGCTATGTGATAAATTTTCTGTAAGGTGACAATTTGCAGAACTGACCCAACTCCATTTGCGTAACAAATAGCTGCATCTGCCTTGTCCTTTTCGAATCCGACTGGTGATTCTCCATTTACGTCTGGGGAGATCGAATCGTTGTAACCGTACTGAAAGGTCCTAAACTAGATGTTTATTGGCTACTGATGACTGCTCCCATTGAGTTATCCACAGCTTGTTGATGTTGTAAGGTTGATTGCTGTGCGCCACGGCGGTTTCCTCGATTTCAAGCTTTGGTGTTTTGCTTGAATAATGTCTTGATGGATAGGCAGCTGAGGGTTCTTCAGAATGTTTTTCCATACCTTAAGGGAGCTTCTGATCTTCTTAGTGCTGGAAATGGAATGTTACATAGCACTGGAACCCGTACGGTGTTCGTACGCCGAATGCATCCGCATTGCCCGATTGAGTTGAACGTCTACCTTCATCGTGTGGGCACTATTGATCCAGGTCGGGCAGCAGTATTCAGTGAGGACGCTTAGCGGGAAATTCTTTGTCCGAGTATGAAAGAAGACACCAAGTCGCTTAAGGGATGAACCAAGCGAAGGGGCACTCAAGGTATCTCCCTTGAATGGGAACACATGGCGTCCACCGCAAGAATACCTGCCACTAACAGGATCGACACAAAGCGCTGGACTGGGCGAGTCTGCGAGGCGCCAGGGTGAACGGGAAAGCAGCTCACGGGCGAAAACGAGATATGTTTTCGTAGTTTGGCGTACACGTCATTATTTTTTGGTTACTTAATCACTTATATTAAATTAACCTGTTTTAGAATCACTTTGCATTATTTTATTAAGTTTAAGTAATATAATGGAACTTTACGTCATTGCTGGGTTTTCATATCAGTCTAGTGCAGCTAACAAATGAAAAACTTTGTTATGGCATATGCGTTTCGGTTTATTAGACCATCATCAGTGCCAGTTTTTGTATATTACATTAATGTGTGGACCTGTTCTATATCAGTTTATCCTCTTGAGGTTTCTCACCCAATGTACAATTTTTTTTTTTTTTTTTTTTTTTTTTTTTTTTTGCTGTCGTCAGTCTTTAGACTGGTTTGATGCAATCCTCCATCCCTTCCTATCCTGTGCTAGCCTCTTCATTTCTACATACCCTTTACAACCCACGTCCTCGATTATCTGCTTCATATATTCTAATCTCTGTCTACCTATACAGTTCTTACCTTCGACTGTTCCCTCCACTAACAAATTAACCAATCCAGCACGTCTCAAAATATGACCTACCAGTCTGTCTCTTCTTCCTATAAACTTCTTCCATAAACTTCTTTTCTCACAAATCATTTCCAAAACTCGTTCATTTCTTACTTTGTCTGTCCACCTAATTTTCAGCATTCTTCTGTAGCACCACATTTCAAATGCTTCAAGTTTCTTTATTTCCGGTATTCCTAAAGCCCATGTTTCGCTACCGTAAAGTGCTGTGCTCCACACATAGAGTTTTAAGAAGTTCTTTCTAATTCCCAGATCAATATTTGAAACTAAAAGGTTTCTCTTTTTCATGAAGGCTCTTTTTGCTAGTGCTATTCTGCTTTTAACATCATTCCTGCTTCGGCCATCGGTTGTAATTTTGCTTCCCAAGTAACAGAACTCACTCACTTCTCCTATTGCATCCGATCCTATTTTTATATTTAATCTGCTAGTATTGGTATCATTTCTGCTACATTTCATCACTTTTGTTTTACTTTGATTTATAGTCAGTCCGAAATCTTCCTTCAGTATTTTGTTCATGCCATTCAATAACTTCTCAATATCCTCAGCCCTCTCTGCTAATAAGACAATGTCATCCGCAAATCGTAGCATACTGATTTTTTCTCCCTGAAAACTTATGCCACATGGAAATTTTTCTTTGACTTTCTTCATTGCTTCTTCTACATACAAGTTGAATATTAACGGGGATAGACTAAAACCTTGTCTCACACCCATTTAACTGATGCATATCTCTCGTGATTCTCTAGTTTTATTACAGCCACTTGATTCTTATATAGTTTATAGAGTATTCTTCTATCTCGATACTTTAGACCTGACTTCTTTAAAATTTTAAACATCTTGTCCCACCTAACATTATCAAAAGTTTTTCTAAATCAACAAATGCCATAAAAGTATCTTTGTTTTTCTTGATCCGCCCTTCAAGTATTATTCTTAAAGACAGAATTGCTTCCCTTGTACCACGATTTTTCCTAAACCCAAACTGATCTTCACCTACTATCTCTTCTACTACCCTAATTCCATCCTTTGTATATTATTCTGGTCAGTAATTTTGAAGCATGTGATGTTAGACTAATGGTGCGATAATTCTCACATTTGTCGGCTTGTGCTTTCTTTGGAAGTGTGAAGATGATATTTTTATTAAAATCAGTTGGAATTTCTCCTGTTTCATAACTTTTTGATATCAGCTTGAATAATCTTTCAATTCCTTCCTCTCCTAGAGATTTAAGAAGTTCTGCAGGGATCTCATCAATTCCAAATGCCTTATTTGCTTTCAAGTCATTCAAAGCTTTATTAAATTCTGTCTTCAAAACAGGATCTCCTAAGTCATCAATGTCTACATCGCCTTCCTTTTCCCATACACTATTGTTCAAGTCGTCCCCATCATACAGTTTCTCAATGTATTCCTTCCATCGGTTAGCTCTATCTTCTGAGCTTAAAAGAGGTTTCCCATCGGCAGTTTTAATGTTCATACCTCTTTTCTTCATTTCTCCAAAAGTTTGTTTGATCTTTCTATATGCAACATCTACTTTTCCTACGACCATTTCCTTTTCTATTTCTTCACACTTTTCTTGTAGCCATTTTTCTTTTGCTAATTTGCATTTCCTATTTATTTGATTTCTATATTGCCTGTACTGCTCTCTCCCTGCTTCATCCTGAGCATGTTTGTACCTTCTCCTCTGATCCATCAGCTGCAAAATTTCTTCTGTGATCCAAGGTTTTCGGGCAGCTTGTTCCCTGAAGCCTAATGTTTCTTCGCCAGCTTTAATTATTTTGGTCTTTAATGCATTCCATTCGTCCTCGGTTGAGCTCCTTTCACAATTAATTCTTAGACCTAAGTCTACCATTTCTGCAAATTTTTCTCTTGTGCTAGATTGTTTCAGTTTATTCACTTCCAGTCTGATCTGCTTATACTGCTTCCTTATTGGCTTGAATTTCAGCCTGCACTTCATTACTATCAAATTATGGTCCGAGTCTATGTCTGCTCCTGGGTACGCTTTACAGTCTAGAACTTGATTCCTGAATCTCTGTTTGACCATGATATAATCTAGCTGATATCTGCCTGTATCCCCAGGACGTTTCCAGGTGTATATTCTTCTTGCATGGTTCTTAAACAGTGTGTTCGCCACTACTAGCTTAAATCTTTCACAAAATTCTAGCAACCTGCTTCCTCGCTCATTTCTTTCTCCTAGACCAAAACTTCCTACAGTATGCCCCTCTTTATAAGAAACATATTTACACACATCGGATATTTGAAGGTATCTTCTGAAACAATCTTTTGTTAATGTTTTGTTTCAAAAGCTCCATTGTGTCTAAACACGTGTGTAAATATGCTTCCTATACAAAATTGTTCACTTGGTGAATAACCTCAAGAGGAATAACAATAACAAAAGCTTGTTTCAGAAGATACCTAACGTGTGTAAATATGTTTCTTATACAAATTGTACAGTGTGTGAGAAATTTTAAGAGGAAAAACTGATATGGAACAGGTCCACACATTAATGTAATATACAAAAACTGGCACTGATGATGGTCTAATAAACCGAAACGCATATGCCATAACAAAGTTTTTCATTTGTTAGCTGCACTAGACGGATAAGAAAACCCAGCATTAGTATAGCAGCTAAAGATAAAAGGGCTAAGTATTCAAAATGTTTACGTCATTGTTTCGCTGGTCGTCCATCTAATCCACAGAACTTGTAAGGGAGCGTCCATAAACTGCGTGGCTCGGTCTAGGGGGAGGAGGGGTTGGGTACAAAGCTAAGCTGGGCTACGTGCGTAGAGGGAAAAGGGGGGGGGATTCGAGCCAAGCCACGCAGCTTTTCATTAATATTATTTATCACAGTTAAAATAAGGTACAGAACACGTAACAACATGTGAATTTTTAATTCCGTCACTTAATTATCTCCGTATGTAATTTACGATAGTCTGACAATAGCAAAGAGTACATATGTCTTAGGGGAAAAAAGCTACGAACAAGGCGGGGGTGGGAGGGGGGTAGATGCTAAAGCCACGTCAGGCTACGTGAGGGAAGGGGTGGTTCACAGAAGCCCAAAATAGAGCTACGTAATTTATGGACGCACCCTAATAAGCATTTAGTAATTTTATTTATCATTTAAAATTAATTCCAACTATTTCAATTAATATTTGGGTTAAGTACAAAGTATAACTTGAATGAAATGCCTGCCTGGCAACAAAGAACTAAAAAAACGATAAAAGCTCAAAAATTAAAGTGTTCTATAGACAACAAAAAATGTCTATCGATCTAAACAAAATTAAAACACTACAAGACGGTGGCTCAGTCAGAGGTAACATATGGAAGCGAAACGCTTTTCAAAGTCTCTCAGAAAAACTGAATTGACAAAATTTTAAAAGTGGAGAGAGGAATATCCGAAACATGCATAAATAAAAAATATCATAAAGATGGATAATGGTGGATAGTGTCAAATGAGGTGGTGTACAGGGAACTGGAGCCCATCACGGATACCATAAGTAAGAAGAGAATTTCTTTCCTTGGTCGCATCACGAGGACACCAGAAACAAGATTAACAAGAAGAATAATAGAAAAACTTTGGAAGCTGAAGCAACAGGCAGTATGAATCAAGGAAGTTAGAGAAGATATGGTAGAACTATAACCCTGGATGATCTGCAAAACAAAACAGGAAAACTCAAAAAATTGAAACACAAAAAAATAAGGTTTAAACCAAAAATAGACAAACGACACACAATGGAGAGGGTATTTACAGATGAGGAAAGGCAAAGAAGATACTGGGAAATTTGGAAGGAGTGGAGCATGCACATGCCTAACAAGACGACCAGAAAATGATTGACTAAAGTGGTCCAGTGAGGCCGTCTTTTTTCTTTTCTTTTTTTGCTGTCATCAGTCATTCGACTCCTTTGATGCAACCCCTATATTGTGCTAACCTCTTCATCCCTTCATATGCCTTGCAACCCACGTCCTCAGTTATCTGCTTCATATATTCTAATCTCTGTCTTCCTCTACAGTTCTTACCTTCGACTGTTCCCTCCACTAACAAATTAACCAATCCAGCATGTCTAAAATATGACCTACCAGCTTGTCTCTTCTTTCTGTAAGCTTCTTACACAAACTTCTTTCCTCACCCATCATTTCCAAAACTCTTTCATTTCTTACTTTGTCTGTCCACTTAATTTTCAGCATTCTCCTGTAGCACCATATTTCAAATGCTTAATTTTTATTTTTTTTTTTTTCTTTATGGTATTCTTAAAGTCCTCGTTTCGCTAACATAAAGTGCTGTGCTCCACACGTAGAATTTAAAAAGTTCTTTCAAATTCCTAAATCAATGTTTGAAAATAAAAGATTTCTTTTTTCCATGGAGGCTCTTTTTGTTAGTGCTATTCTGCTTTTAACATCATTCTTGCTTCGGCCATCAGTTGTAATTTTGCTTCCCAAGTAACAACCGTAAGAGCCTAATAATAATTATTATTATTATTTGGCTTAAGTAGGTTGTGGTGTAAGAAACTAACGATGTTAGATTGTTTGCTAAACATTGTTTGGTTCCCAGAGATATTCACTGTCGACGTAACGCGTGATTGATTCTTGTTTTATGCTTTGCCGCGGTGCACGAAAATTATTCAGTGAGCCGCGAAGTGACACAGCGTGTCTTGGCGTAATGTTCATACAGAGCAGTGTAAGTAACAATAAAGAGCATTTCAACCCGCCAGTGAGGCTCAGAGCATTGACGTGTTGCACGCTGGATCGGGGAGATACAACGGAACGGGCCATGATCCCAGGACCTTGCGTATTGGTTGCAGTTTTAAAGCGGTTTTCCGAAATCACCTAGGCGAGTGCTATGACGGTACACAATCTCCGCCTCATAAACCACACATTTAACAAAAAAAAAAATAAAAAAAAATACAGCTGTCATACAGAACACACAAAGTTACACGGTTTCGCCGACAGATGGCAACACAAGACTTTCCTTCAATAGATTACGCACGTCGGGCCAAAGAGGCTCGGTGAAAGTGGCTTCCCACGGCCCGTGCATTTGCCGGCCTCGCCGGTCTAGCTATGAATAACGGGCCATGTGAAGGGGGCCGCCTCTGCAGGCAGGGATGGCGCGCCTCTATCCGTCGCCCAGTTGGTAAACATCAAACTCCCGAGTAGCTGAAATGACACTAGGTGGAGGTGACTGTGAGGTAGCGAGGGCTAGCCTGTGGCGCGTGCTGATCCGTACAGTCAGGCTGCATTGCGCTACCTACAAAACCACTGCCGTAGACAGCCACCATTATAGTTCAGGCAGGAACTCCCCTTCCTCACCCTTTCCCCACCCCTCTAACGATTCACACTGTGATGATCATTTACTACGCGGTGCTTGGTGGCAGAATTGGAGGATATCAGAACCATTCAAAATTTGCACGGGTGTCAGGCAAGGAGATGGATTATCACCGATTTTATTCAACATGGTATTGGACAAACTTATAAAACAATAGGAAACGCAGGTCAAAGGAATACAGCTAGGAAGAACACGACATACCAAAACAATCATCAGATGCCTGGCATTTGCGGATGACCTGGCAATTCTCAGCAACAATAAACAGGAAGCACAAGATGCATTGGAACAGCTACATCAAATTGCCGCCAAAACAGGGCTACAAATTTCGTATGAAAAAACGCAGTACATGGAGAAACAAAACAACAATGTACAAACAATATACACAAAATTTGGAAACATAAAAAGAGTTGAGAAATTCAAATATCTAGGGGAATACATACAAGTAGGAGGATCTAACAAGCTATCATGTTCAGAAAGATCAGAAAAGCTTCAGAAGGCTTATAGACTCACATGGTCATATTATAACAAAAGAAATATATCAAGACAGGCCAAACTCAGACATTACAAAACAGTGGTACTGCCAGAAGTATTATATGCATAAGAAACAATCACTACTGGGGCTTCAGGCATAACAGAAGCGGAAAAAGTTGAACGCAAAATCCTTGGAGCAATATATAAAGACGGTATATGGATGAAAAGACCAACTAAAGAACTATACGAACATACAGATCGACTGACATACATGATCAGAAGACGTAGATTACAATTCTATGGACATTTACAGCGAATGAACAGCACTAGACTCACAAAGAGAATCTTTGATGTGGTAAATGGTTCACTCAGGAAAACCAATTGGTTCCAGGAAATAGAAGAGGAATCACGCAGTGATCAGCAAGGAAATGACACGGTAAAGGGGACTATTCAAGAAAAAAATTATGAACACAAAATTTAAAATACACAAGAAAACAGGAACAAAATGGACTGAACAAAGGAAACAGGAACACAGTGAGCGTATGAAGAGGTTTCGGGAAGAGAAGAGGAAGAAGACAAATACAAGCAAAAACTGAATAATTTGAGTTTAAACACTGTCCTCAAGGGCAATAATGATTATTAATAATATTATATATATAATATTTTTGTCGTAAGGTTAGAAACACTTATGTGTGTCTGTGAATTTTGAATAAACAGAAGAAGTTAAATTTATATTTAGTGAGTCATCATTTAAATAACCTGTCATTTGATTAAGAAGATAAAGAAGTTGAAATTATTAGTGGTGAGGGAATGAATGCTGTCTGCTGAAGTCGAAGGCAAATATCGACCCATGTTGGACATGCATGCTGTAACATCAAGGTGGCTAATGGAAAGTAATTAATCGATTAACGCCACATTAATATCTCGTAGAGAGAACGCAAAAGTGTGGCGGGACTTCTCATAATACTGGTTGACGTACTGCAAACGTGAATTGTTAGTAACCAGTCATGGCATGGCCAGTTTGGCTTTGGCCAGAGAAGTGGGTGAGGAATATTCCTCGCGCATGCGGGAGGCTGGAAAGACTTTAGGAGTAACCCATGAGGACCGGCTCACTGTTACTAATTGTGGTTATAATAAGTCGCCAGGTGCAGCTACAATCCAGAGGTGCCTCTGATTTCTCTCCTGTATTCGACCTCTAGGCCACTTGCTCAAAAACGAGGCACCGAGCGTGATGGGTGAACGGTAACGCTCTGGCCTCTCATTCTTGAGGACGCAGGTTCGAATCTGCGTCCCACTATTCAGATTTTGGCTTTCCACCGTCTCCCAAAATCGCTCCTGCCAAATGCGCTGATGGTTCCTTCAAAAGGCTATGGTAGAATTCCCTCCCGTTTCTTGTTCCCATTCCTTCTCCGCCTCGTCGACGTCGTGGTCACTAGAGGCGACCTCGATTTCGACGAGGCGTGAAGCCAGAATCAGCAGCAAACCCGACGCGTGGCTAGCTTTAGGACTTTGGCCATTACCATCTGCAAGTCCTGGATAGTGTTGTCCGGTAAGCCTCCGCTTTACGGGAGATTACTTCGCCCGCCGCCAGCGTGAGCCTGTGGATTCTTCCATGCTCCACCCCATCATCGCCGAAAACATGTCAATTTCAACGAACTCCATCCCAAAGAAACGACACGCGCGTTTCATTACAAACGAACATCCTACACCCAATCAAACAATCCTGAGTCAAGTAAACTTTAAAAACTCATCACTCATAGCAGAAAACTTTTAAATAATAGAATTACCTTTGCCATCCAAACATAATGAAAGGCTGTAATTGTTAGGTTCTAATTGTAAAAGGAAGATTACAACGTTTCTTCCTCCTTTCATGTTGTGACGAAACGCATGAATTTTAGGCTTCATTTAGCAACGTAAGAATATATTGCTTGAGCCCGGAGCTTGCAATGCTTCTCTCAGCTGGGTGTCGGCCGGCCTCGGTAGCGCGGGGCTAGCGAGCTGGCTTCACGTTGCAGGGGTCACTGGTTCGACTCCGGCCCAGGGCATGGGTGGTTTTAATCAAGTGTTTTGTCGGACCTGTTTTGTCCTTTAACGAGTGCTTATTAACACTACAAGGTTCTATATACACAGTGGATGAATAAAAAGAAACAATCGACGAATGCCGTTTAAATGATAATAATAATAATAATCGTAATGATATAGCAGCCGGGAGTGGAAGTAAAGGCGGGCACACGAGAGGTTTACCTGAGCAGGTAGACCGGAGCGTGTATGCCACAGAACAGCATACTGTAGGTATTCAGAACAGTACAGGTAACCGGAGAGGAATGAAAAATCAATTCTTTCTACCTGCGCCAGACTACAGACCGGAGCGAGTGTGGGGATATTGCGGTAGACCTATACAGGTTTCATTTTCATTTATAGCAATGTGGAAGAGATTTCGCGTTGTGTGCAGTGCCGTAACAGTTTTTCTTCCTTGTTTTTGCTTCAAAGTACAAACATACGATAAGTGAAATCGTAAACATAGTAAAGTTATAGAAGAATTTATTGAAATTTATAAATCAGAATCTTCTCTGTGGTGTTAAGAGCAACGAATGATGATCGCCCCATGAAAGACGCCACCTATGCTAAACTGTTGCAAAAAAAAAAAAAAAAAAAAAAAAAAATTGTGAATTTGATGTTAATAAGCAGATTGCGATTAAGAAATCAAAAGAATAATCTAAGAAGCAACGTCCGAAAGCAGAAAAAAATACTAAGCCTCATTGAAGTTTGGAGCGCCAACAGATGCAATTTATAAAATAACACTTATTTACTACAAGCTATTTGATTTTCTATACGATCATGATACTCCGAGAAGATTGAATTCCAACATAAATGAGGAAGAAAGTCATTGCAAGGTAAATAAAATACAAATTTGTGTTTGCTGTATTTTTATTATTTATTTTAACTAGAAATAATGTACAACTTAAGTTCTTGGCAGTAATTGACAGTAATTTTATATAAACCGATTGATCCATACGCAAATAATTATGGTTATCTTTAGATTTTATCATCAATTCGTTGAACAAATTAATAAGAGTTTTTTCTTTTCTTTTCGACAGTCACATTTTACGCCAGTTTTCACGTTTTTCTTTGTTGTTTACGTTTCAAAGCTATTAAGAAACCTACCACCGCGAAAGCGTCATCTTGTGATGATTCAGGTTATATTGGATACAATGGGCTCCGTCGGTGCTCCGGTATATCTGCACAGGTAAACCTCTCAGGTATACCGTAGCGTCTGTGACCGCTTTAAAGGCGCGTTCCCATGTCGCGTCTCTCAGCGCGTGGTAGTGGACGCCTTTCATCTTTGCCGCATATGCTAGCAGGTACGGCGCGCCTCGACCCACCGCCAGGCGGTAAAAGATGAAAGGCGCGTACTACCACACCACGCGCCGTGGGAATGGGCCTTAACACGGAGGTGCGATCTCCACCAACTGAGACAGTAGTGAGCGACTACAGCGCGAAGCAAAGAGATGACGCTGCTGTGAGCTGGAAATATATGTTTTTGACATTCAGCAGCTAACAGTGAGGCAGAAAAGTAAGTTAATCTACTAGTGGAGAGTTTGTTTTCGCGAGGCCATTGTTTTATAAAATATCAAGAGTTTGCAGCAAAGTAGCGACACCCGTTTATATAAAAACTGTAATCTTGGAAGTTAACATGCCCAGTAAACCAGTGGCTTAACAGTAACCATTATAATCTAATATAACGCGGAAACAGAGAGAAAAAAATAACCTGTAAATCAACCAACACCCGTAATCTAGCAGTTGCTACCTGTCAGAGAACAGAGAGAGACCCCAAAAAGTTGGTTGACATGGTGACCGTGGCAGGACTCGCAGATGGTAACCGGAAAAAACTGGACGGCGAATTCTGCGGCTTAATGTACAGGAGTTTATCACCAGTAGCAGATCGACGACGTCGACTGGCGTAAACTGGGCGACGGATGGAACGTACGCTGCGACAAAGTACCTGAGATGGAGGCAGGCGTAAGGTGCGCTTACGTTATTGCAGCTTCCTGGGAAGGAAAGAGGTGTACATCTCTTACGGAATAGAGAAATTGGCTATGACCACATCTCAGTATCAATGCAGGAAGACACCGTAGAACCAAGTATTTTTCGACTGTAGGAACCGAATTTTTAGTACGAATTTTTGTAGGAAATCAGTGTTTGTTTCTGATGAAGCTAGTGCAACATGCTCTTGGTAAATTAAAATAGTCTGAAGCTATATTTTGGAGGGAAAACGGGGTTATTAACTTTTCTTCTGTTTGCATTCTTTGGCTCGAGTGTTCCACTTTCACTTAACATTTCATTTTGCAGCTAGAAACTATAGCAAGCACGTAGTTTTTCAACCTTTTTGATCGAAGGACAGCCCTTGTGCAGGCGCGCCAGCATGGAGCGGCTGCGCTTTTTTGCGGTGATTGTTCCTGCCCCCGCCACATCGCATGCAAATTCGCGTCTGGGCTATTAGAGCTCTGATTGGACTGTCGGTCGCGGAACGTGATCCTGCTATTTACACGTGCAAGGTCGGCATCATTCATTACGCTCCCCGCCCGCCACTTAAAACAGGTCCCCGCGCTGCACCGCGCTCTTTCAAATCTACCTTCACGTAGCCTTCGTTTTCGGCGTTGACACTTTGATGTCCAAAATTTTCACAAAGACTTATGTGAAACAATCCCACTATGATACTCGGCCAATTAGCAGCTGTTTAGAATATGCATATCTGATTAGTGATAAAAAAATTAAGAATTTCTGTATGAGAGTTATATCTATAAAATGAAAACTGTAAAACTACTGCGCAGATTTTGGTGGGGGTTTCACCGTTTTAAAGATTAGAGTCTCAACTGAATCGTAACATAACGCCGGAACAGGAAAAAAAATGACTGTCGCATGTAACGATTCTCTCCTTAAATTTTGGTTTTTAGTCTTTAAACCCCATAGATGGCCGCGTTGAATGCGAAGAGGAAACTACGTAAAGTGGAAAATAGGTGAATTAATTTTAATAATATAATTGAAAAAACTTTTTGAGATCTTCTTTGTTTCTTGAAGTTAAGATCTCAGGCCGCACAGCTACAATCACTGATATGAATGTGAAATTATATTCACTGCTAATAGTAAGTAATGCATATCAGATGGTTTGAACATGAAAGTGAATTGCTTAAAACCTTTAGTGTAGAACCTTCCGAAAACTTCGTTGCTTCTCGAAACTACGATCTCAGTCCGCACAGCTACACTCTCTGATGTTTGGAAGTGAAATTATATTTGATATTAATAGTAACTAATAAATTACTGATGGGCCTTGAACATAAAGTGAACTGTTTAAAACTTTTAGTATTGGCATTTCAGGTATTTTTATAATTTATTGATGAATGATTTTGCCTTTTCCATAATTTCTGAAAAATTCATTGTTTCGGTTGCTGCTCGAATCGCTGTGGTTATTTTGATGAAACTTGGTACACGTGTTACTGATAGGGTGGCTAAAAATATTGCAGGAATAAATCAACCCGTACCCCATCTCTTTTCTGTTACACCGCGGGGTATAAAAACCGGAGCGATTGACATGAAATTTGATTCATAACTGACCTGTGTTATGAGCCTCAATATTTGCTGTGTGGGCAAATCAACCTAGATCTGTGCTAGTTACAAATATTGATCTTGTTTTTTGGCGTATTTTTCCTTTTCTATATCAAAATTTCGGAAACGCAGAGTATTTCTTATTTCTTGAACTTAACAACGTTACAAATTTAAATATTTTTTTTATATTTTAAAGTTAAAACAACAATTGTAAAAGTTCAGCTGCTTTTCCTTCTGCTGTTGTTCAATCTATATAAAGTAAAATTAACAACATGATCAGCTTGAATGATTGTCTCCTTTGCCAGGTGACTCAGGGTTGGTGGCTGGGGTGGTTTCCCCCACCTTTCCCAGAGATTGAAGTGTATGCAAGTGTTACTGATTTGTGTGGACGACTGTCATGTTTATACGCTGAGCATTGTTTGCGTTGCGAGCGAATGAAAGACGAAGAAATAGAGAGGATGAAACCATTCAGGCCCGCTCTTCTAAAAGACACCAAGAGGACCGGTAGGCTTACTGTCTCAATACGACGGAAGAATCAACATCAACATTGCAGTATGTCCTCTCTCCTACGCACTGTGGTTTAGGATTTAACCAAGGACTTTGCTGCATGATATGATGACAAGGAATTGTACTCCACCACCTCTCCTACACTACACTACCACTAAGTTCTGAGGATGAAAATTTCTTCCACCGCAAGGACTCGAACTAGCTAACTCCTTGTAAGGCGCCGGACACAGTCAAGATGGCTCAACCACCTGAGCCAAAGGGCCGGAACCCCACCTTCAATAATTCTAGGCTAATTTATTTATTATCCGACTTCTCTTTGCTGGAGATTGACTGCATTCACTTTTAACAATGGCAAAGTCGTAGGGGTGTCGGGAACAGTTACAAAAATAAAATACGTGGATTTATAATGAACCCCACACAAAATCATATTATACTGTATATACCGAGATGGGAGAAGGGCGAAATAGCCGTCCTACCTTTCATTCGGGAGGGCGGGGGTCAAACCCTGTTCGGCCATCTTGACATGGGTTTTCCGTGGTTTCTCTCAGTCACTCCAGGCGAATGCTGGGATGGTTATCTACAAGGCCACGGCCGACTTCCATCCCCCTTTCCTCTCCGTAGGATAGTTAGGCTGAAAAGAGTCTAGGTGACTCCAAATAGGAACTCGTTTTCGATCAAGCAAGTTCGTGAAATTGTCTAGTAACCAACAGTCACACAAAGGCCGTTATAACACTTTATCTTAATGTTCTTAGTTTATTTCACTTCGTAACCGTAGCGAGAGTGATTTCTCTGGCAGACACACACACAGAGAAAGAGAGAGTAATATGATTGGACTTGAATGATACTGGGCAGGCTTACGATGCAGGCAATCACCTCAATCGATCACCTTGAGCAAAACACAGCAACTGAGGGCCCTATTGTGTTCAGCGAGCCTTAAATACTTTTTGGGTAACTGTAATTTGGATTGTGTGATTTTTTTGATTTTTTTTTTTTTTGGAAGAACACTGCCAAAATGTACTTCCTAACTTCCCAGCTGCCGTCTGTACAATCTTTGCCAAACGAAAGCAATGTCCTATGGAACTCCAAGGACAAGAATTACTCAAAAGAACATTTGAAAGAAGGCGCCTGGGCCAGAATCGAAGGTACTATGAATGAAACCGGGGAAGAATGCAAGCAAAAAATTATTAATTTATTGGCTTCATACACAAGGGAGCGTATGAAAATGAAGAAATCAACCGGTTACAGTTTCAGCTCGCTAGTGAGTACGCTCAGTGAGGTGGCTCGGTGTTCGTCGCGAGCGAAGTTCGTTTCAGGCGTACACTCTAGAACGTGGTCACTGTATCTGCTGGTTACAGTTACAGCTTGCTAGTGAGTACCCTGCTTAAAGCGCACACACCACAACGTGGTGACAGTGTCTGTTCGGTTACAGTAACAGCTCGCTTGTGAGTACCCGGCTTAACAGGAGGTGCAGCTTCACGAGGATGTCAGCGATATGCATTAGAGAATCATCATGCTGAAAATGAGTCCCCATTCGTTAAGGTGTAAAAACAACTAAACACCTTGCTGAGTTTCGTCGACGTGTATTTTTGTAGAAGCATTGGAGCGGATCAGGCGGCCGCGAAGCTCAGGCGGTAGAGCGCCTGACTAAGGGGGGTTGGATCCCCCACGAAACCAAGGATTTTTCCTCAAAGCTGAACGTCCGGAACTGATCCCAATCCCACTCAACCTGCAATCAAATGAGTACCGTGGGGAAAACTCCGCGGGAAGATAAACAAAAAGGGTCGAGCCATGTCGCTGACCACGGCACGTCCGCTCTACTGTCTACAGGCAATAGTAATGCGGAGCTCTACCTCCGCTAATCCTATGGGAATACGGCTTGAAAGCTGTGAAACCCCACTGCCTTTACCTTTCGGAGCGGATAAGGGAGCGTCAATAAACTACGTAGCTCCATTTTGGCTTCCTGTGTACTCCCCCTCCACCCACGCAGCCCGACGTGGCTTTAGCCTCCCCCCCCCCTCCACAACCCCCACATTCCAGAATGGCACGTAGATTTTGTACTTTTTTCTCTTGTCAGACTATCGTAAATTACATATGGTGATGGTTAAATGACAGAAATAAATATTCACATGCGGTTGTGTGTTCTGTACCTTAGTTTAACTGTGACAAATAATATGAATGAAAAGTTACGTGCCTTTGCTCGGAAACGTCCTTCCCCCATGTAACCCAGCATAGCTTCACAACCAATCCCTCCCCCCAGACCGAACCACGTTGTTTATAGTCGCTAATCACCAATAACAATCCATCCCAAATTGTCTTGCCGCATGACTCGATGAACAAGTTGAGTGGCGACAGGAGTAGTCTCGTCAGCGCTCGGTGAGAAGCGTGACTCGTCACTTATAGCGATCTCGCGTTGCTCGCTCCAGACACAATAAAGTTGGCTGTGGCAGTACACGCGATTACCACTGTCTGCGCCGCTTCCCGCTATAATTCTGTAGTCTCGATTCAGACACGGAACGGTAAGGTCACTGCACCAAGTGACCTTTTTCTGCCCAGGCCTCCATGAAAATATTCTGCATCAGTGCATCATTTAATTTAATTTAATTGCAATGGAGCGCACGCTCCGGTGGCAATTTCCCTACATACACATCTTCCCCCCCCCTTTTTTCCTATACCCTCTTACGTTCACCCACTACAAATTTCAACTTTAAATTCTTTCAATGTTTTTGGTAAATTATTCATCATTTCTCTTAGTAACTTATTCCAATCCCTGACACACTCACTCATGAAAAAGAATCTTCCTACACCCTTGCGTCTGAAATTGATTGCCAGCTTGTGGTCATGGTCATCTTTTCCCTTCCATGCATTACTTTTCATTCTTATACCAATATCCTTTCATGCCTCATCACCAACAGACGTCTTGTACACTCCCATGACCCTCTTCACCCTCCTCCTGTCTTCCAATGACTCGCAGTACAGCTTTTTTAAATCATATCTGTTACTCATTGCGTTCTTGGGTAATTTCCAGAAACAAATCTAGCGGCCATTTTTTGCACCCTCTCCAACTCCTGTATTTGATACGTAAAATGAGGGTACCATACTACACTACCATATTCCAGCAATGGTCTGACCAAAGTTTTGTAACCCAACTCCCTCACTTCTCTCGTACATCCCCTCATCACTCTCTCCAACAATTGCAGAATTTTGAAACCTTTTCCTACTACCTGTCCAATGTGTCCTGCCCAGTTAACCTTGTTATCAAATGTAATACCAAGATATTTAAATTTCATATCTTCAACATGTAATTCTCTCCCCACCTTATAATCATAATCAACCATTTGCGTTTTATCTGTGTATCTAATAAAGTGACTCTTCTTTGCGTAATGTTAATCCCATGCTTTCCAAGCCAACTAGATACCCTGTCCAGATCACCATGTAACTGTTCACAGTCAGCCGTGTACCGCTTTGATCCTTTTATGTAACATTATGTCATCTGCAAACAATCTAATTTTTAATAGTAAACGAATAACACAATTATTCATTAAAATAGCGAATAGCAATGGTTCCAATAAGCTACCCTGTGGCACTCCCATTTTTACTTCCTCTTCTTTTGATACTGCCTACCCTATCCTAACTTTTTCTACCTTTTAAAAATTCTTCTATCCAGCATATCATTTTCTCATACTGTTAAAAGCTTTTGAAAGATCTAGTGCTACACTATCAATTTGGCATCCCTTGTCAATTTCATCCGAAACATCTAACATATATCCCACTAACTGAGATTCGCATGAATATCCTTGCCTTAAAGTTACCAACTTGAAAACCACTTACGCTCACCACATATACATATACATAAATATGTATTTCTGATGTGGTTGCTTATCAATCTCTCCAATAATTTACCTACCACAAATTTCAAACTGATTGGTCTATAATTTTCGACTCTATTTTTCACCCTTCCTTTATGTACTGGTACTGCTATCGCACTTTTCCAGTCCTCTGGTGAGCAGCAAGTATCCAGCTCCAATTTAAATAAGTCAAGATAATTATCAAATATTATTCAAGATCATTATCATAACCGCATACTGAAACGACCACTATCAACTGAACTACACTGTTTTTTTATTATTATTATTCACTACCTCAACGGCGTTATAGCAGCCCCGCTACTGTTCCTAGCTTTATATGTTTATTCGCTGTTATACTATATAACTGATTTTAGTAATGGACTCACTATATGTGCACTTTCGGGGGAAAACTTGGCTATGATTACAAATGCGACCCTTCTTGGTGAATCCCTATATTATTCTTATTTCTTTGCTTCGTCCGTATAAAACACTAACGTTCAACGATGTAGGGAAGCATGGTGGAGATCAGTTTTGTTTGTAGGTGAATCATTAATGTCAGCCTGTCGTTCTCGTTGTTATTTACGCCGTGACAGTTATGGCAGTGCTTTGCGCAAGACCCACTATCTTCTCGGATGACGGTAGGTGGGTGGTTGTGAACAGCACGGTGTGGTGGTTGGCGTCTCTCCTTATTTTGGGTCGTTTTCGTCTTTCGTAGTGGTGGAGGACGTGGAGACTCGGACCGGTTGGAGATGTTATTAGCGATTGATTGCCTGCTCCTAGGAGACTTTTAGTACTTTCTGGGACGGTGACAGCTAGTCTGGAACCATCCCTTGTCCACAGCTTGCTGTGGTTTGCGCCACACAGAACATCCTCTATAGCAGGCTGCGTGATTAGCTCCACAATTTGCGCAAGTTGAGATAATTCTTCTTTACATGGGACCTTCAACGTACAGTTTTCCACGTGCAGTGATAGGTCACTTCTTTTTATGAATACCAACCAGGTTAGAGGATGGTCTCTTTCTCTCAGATGCTACAATGTACAGATTTTTACATATAATTAGGAGATAAGGTGGTGAATATTTCCTAATCACCAGATTATGGTTTAAGTCCCAAAAAGCTCCGCAGTGCACATTTAGTGAGGGTATACGACATTGTTGGTAATCGTTCGAACGTTGGGTGGAGACATTAATATTGGCGACCTCTCGATTTTTTATCTGGAAGAGTTGGTCTGAATGGGACGGCACTAGGTTTTACCCTGTCCCTTCCCTCATCCTTTCATTCATTCAGAATATCAACAACTCAGTATTCTTAACACCTTTAGAGTTGGGTAAACGTGGTGTTGGTGGTCACAGGAAGCGATTTAAAGACGTCGTCAAGGGTTGTACGGAGATATGTCACATTGACCATAACAACTGGGAATCCTCTGTCCTTGACCGTTCATACCGGAAGTCAATTTTTGAACATGGAACCATTTTATTTGAATGAAATAGCCGACGATTAGCGTACGAGAAGAGGCAACACAGGAAAGAAATTTAACAGTTGAGGAAAAATGGCAGCCTCTTGGCTGTCTTTCCCCAGAATGCCTGTCATCTTTGCGGTAAAGTGTGTACTTCTCGCATTGTACTCCATAGTAACCTTCGTACCCACACATGTAGATGTACTTTGCTTGGAAGACCAACCTACTCAATCTCGAGAACTTTACATACACAATTACTGTAACCAACACAATAAATAACAGATACACTTTTATCACTTGCGAAGGCAAGGACAAGACCTATAATAGCAGGCTTCTATTTACTGAGATATGTGTGATTTATATACACGACCGTTTCATATAAACTTGATACGTTTGACATATGGAAATATAACTTTCAGAGAATTAATTAAATTAGGTCAGTCTAATGGACGTCTCCAATTGGTGAAAATTCATAATCTTTACCACTAAAGTTAAGGGCTGGATCTATTAAATGATCCGTGAGTGGGTATAAAATAAAAAAAACTAGCAGTTATTATTATTCTTATTAAAAAAAAAAGTATTTCCTCGACCTGAAACAATTTTATAACGTGGTTGTGACATTTGTTTCGTATAAAAGACGTTAAAAATCTATCGATTATGAACCCCGTGTCAGCGCGGGACACCATCACGTTGCCGCAAACAAATGAGCTATTGTGGTGGGCAATTTGTGAATAGAATTTCATTAATTCACCTGAAACAAACTCATTTGAAATAAGTGCCTGTTCCCTCTGAAGACGTCCTTGCTCAATAGGTATATTAGGCCCATAGCTTATCGGACGAATAAGCAATCAGATCTGCTTTTTTTTTAAGTAAAAAAAAAAGGCATTCCCACTGTTTGGTTTAATCTACGTGGTGGTTGAGCGGTCTGGTGGCTCAGTTGTTAAGGTGTCTGACTGGCGATCGAAAAGTCCCCGGTTCCAATCCCTGTCTCGGCGGGGATTCTCATTGGTCCTTAACCCGACCTTCACCTCTGGCACAGATTGCTGTGTAATGTGAAGTACGCCAGACGCTTTCGTGGTTCGAATTCCATGTTAAACTGTAGGTCCCCTCTACCTGGTAGCATTCCCGGGTTAGGTTAAGGCGACTAATACAGGGGCGGAATGCGCAGCCAATAGAAACCTTGTCACTAGGTAGATACGACTACACGTAATTATTATTATTTATGTGATGGTTGGAAGGAAACATTCTGGGTCATTCGGGAAGACGTCAGTTCGATTCCTGGTTCGACCATCCAGATTTCGAGTTTTCGTGGTTACCAGAATTCCCATTAATATCCATGAAAATATATCCCAGTTAGCCACAGAACGTTTATTCAGAAATATATCGCTGTCGTAATGCTGCAAAGAGTTCTTAACATGGTTTTTCTTCCAGTTGCGGTGCATTTGAATTCTCACTGTGCTATTACAATTAAACCTCGTTTTGGATAAAATGGACTGTGTTCTTCATTTCTTTGATTCCGTTCCTAATGAATGAAAGATATAACTCTAATAAACACACATATTTGTCTGTCACACACTCATAACTTCTGAACACTTTAACTTAGAAATTTGTATCTGCGCACCACTTTATTTCTTACTAAACGTAAAACAATTGTTAAGTTTAAACATAAGATTAATAATGAAAGGGATTAATTGGGGAGAGGAGCTGTAGGAAAAGTTTTCGTTAGCTACTTTTGTTGGATGTCGTATGAAAGCTAGCAACCTTCCGATGTATACCCGCTTTGAGAGAAAAACGATAAAAAAAAGGCTGATTCGCCACCACCATTTCCGAAACTAAATATTTTTTTCAAAAGTTGATGTGATAAGTAATCTTCCAAAGTGTATAGGAATACTGGAGCAATTTGATACTTCGGTAGGTAAACTGTTTGACAGAAAAATAAATATATTATTCAATAGAAAATTTCGTGAATCATATAAAAAATATGTTGTTAAAATACATTTTTGAAAATTTTCAGAATTTTTTCAATTTTTCTCAACTATTTTTTTTTTTTCTCCCTTGTTTGGCTTACATGCATCACTTGAACCTGTAATAAACTGTCCCTGTTATTGAATTTGTTAAAAAACGAATTTTTATACTTTTTCTCAGTTCAATATAATCTGTGCACGAAACACTTGGCGTCAGAAGAAGGGTTCAGTTTGGTCCCTATTTGTAAATGAAATAAATTCTAACACAGGAATACTCAGTTCCTTGTTAGTTTCCCGCTGCAGAATTTTCTGTGCCATTATGAGAGAGCCCCTTGGTCTCTGAAATGTTGTGAGTAGCTGTTTGGGTACAGGGAAGTTACATTTACAACTTTGTTGCTACATCTGTAAGCGGTTCCACTTTGGTGCCACCGTGTCCATTATCTATTACAGACGCTCGCTGTGCGTATGTGATGTGAACAATTTGTCCCGCGACAGCTGCAGCTGCTCATCTTGGACGCTGTAGCAGTGTGGGGCAGCAGTTAATGTGCAGTGAACCTGCTCGCAGTTGGCAGTGCACGCAGCTGCAAGTTACACAAGAGCTGATTGCCTAACAGCCGTCTGTGGCACACAATGCGCCTTGTGTCGGCATGCAACCACCACGCCACCCGCCGGAAAACCTAGACAAAGAGATGCAGCCAGCGGCCTCGACAAGTGAAATTGGGTTCGGTAGGTAGCCAGTTCGGGACTTTGTGTAGGGACAGTTTTCATAGCAAGCCTAGTGGATGAGTGACAATTCTCTGGTCTCAAATTCCCGTTCGCCGGGCCATTCAAATTTCGGTTTTCCGTGGTTTTCCGAAATCGCTCCAGGCCGAGACTGTTCCTTCAAAAGGCCACGGCCGAATGAATTCCTCCCCGTCCTCCATCCACTCCCGGCTCCAATCACCACGATGTCGACGAGACGTAAAATAATAATAATTTGTTCTCGGATTGCATCGTGACGTCCATCCAACTAGTAATAGGAAAAATACTATACGACCCGTACGAAAATTTCGCGAATAAAATGTTTATGAAGCAATTGTATAGCAAGACAGTGAACCGTGGGAAAATTTCACGAATAAAATGCGAAAAATAGCGAGGTCCGTGGCTTGCATTACGATAAAAGAAGAACTGGCTCATTTGTTTATTATTACTATTTAACTGCTTAACGTCTCTTAACAGCGAGGTCTTTAGAGACGGGAAAGGATGGGGGCAAGGAACGGGAAGGAATTCAGCCATGGCCTTTGGAAGGAAGCATCCTGGCATTTGCCTGGAGTGATTTGGGAAACAATGGAAATTTGGTTGCCCGGACGGGGATTCGAACCGCCGTCCTCCCGAATGCGAGGCCTGAAGGCAGATTTGTGGCAATATCTTTCTGATTTCACTTGATGTAAGCGATCCTGGATACCTCTACTTTGACGTAAAAAACTGAAGCTTTCCCTTCCCAGACAGCGAAGTGTCACAGATCACCGAGCGTGATGGGCTAACGGTTAACGCTCTGGCCTCGCATTCGGGAGGACGTGGGTTCGAATCCCCGTCCGGGCATCCAGATTTGGGTTTTCCATGGTTTCCCCAAATCACTCCAGGCGAATGCCGGGTTGCTTCCTTCAAAAAGGCCATGGCCGAATTCCTTCCCGTTCCTTGTCCTCAGTCCCATCCCGCCTCTAATGACCTTAGCCGTCGACGAGGCATAGGGGAAAAAAAAGTGTCACAGATCTCACCAGAATGAAACTAAGCTGAACAACATACACAGTATACCACATCTCTGTGATTTGCGCTGCTGCTATCAAGTGGGAACGCGATCAGTCGTTATTGACTCCAGTGACGCCTAGCAGCTTGGCTCTGAACTGTCTCATAGGCGTGACCTTGATAGTTAATAGTTTATTAGAGCTTTCAGGATCGACTTCAGTCATAGAATCAATTCATTGGTAGACTTTGGGCAACGTTCATCATACTAATGGGGTTTTGTATAGAAAAACAGATGTATATTTCCTTTCTATGAAAGCGTTTATTTATTTATCAATCTTGTTTCATGCATCCCTGCTGTGGAAGGACCTCTGGGATGTGAAACATGTCATGTTTACTCATACATACGAGTCATAATCATAGCAAAAACAATCATATTTTACAAAGACAAATAAAGAGAATAAAAATAAATATTAATTTCTAAAACTGAGTTTTTCAAAAGGTCTTATTGAAAACAATTAATTATTTTGTTCAAATTCTTGGAGTAGCCAATAAGATAATTTCTCAGTTTTTCTTTAAATATATCTTTATTATCTGCAAACTGTTTTATAGTCTTGGGAAGTTTATTAAACAGATGTATCCCAAAAGAATTAACTCCTCTTTGTACTAAAGACAAAGATATTTCTGCTTTGTGCAAGTTATTTCTGTTTCTTGTATTGAAACTGCGTACCTTTGAATTAGATGTAATCAGATTAAAATGTTCAATGACAAAGCACAAGAGGGAATATATATACTGAGAAGTCATTGTAAGAATATTGAGTTTTTTTAAAAAGTAGTCTGCAAGAAGTTCTTGGTTTTACCCTACACAACATCCAAATAGCTCTTTTCTGTGCTATGAAAACTTTTTTTACTTTGTGAAGAGTTTCCCCAAAAAATTGTGCCACATGACATCACTGAATGGAAATATGAGGAGCACGCCTGTTTCGTTGATTCTAGATCTGCTGTTAGAGAAAGTGTTCGTATTGCGTTGCCCGAGTACTGGCATAGGCGGTATTCATGAGGGTTATTTACCTCTCGATGGGAACGTCTCGGAAGATGAACCACCGCGTTCCCCAGTGTGGGAGTGTTCGTAAATGTTAATTACTGTGAAAGTGAAGGGTGTTGTTTGTGCTGTGTATGAGAGATGAAAGAAGGGAGCAGGTGAAACCCAGTGCCAGCCACAGTCGGTGCTGTGTCGTCGCAGTGGTAGCTTCGCTATGACATCTCACCTGATGAAGGCAGCGGAGGTTGCTGCCGAAACGTTAAATACAGAAGAACTTATCCGGCAGAATACCCAAGAAGAATTTCTGTCAGCCATACGCCGGAAAAAAGTTAATTCTCATAATAATACTGTTGTTTGTGTTTCTGGTAATTGTAACACCAACCCTTTTGACAGGAAATAAATACCCGTCTGTTAGTTAAGAAATGAATATTAGCCTCAGGACTGTGAGCAGATATTCCATAGTATATTTTGTCGCGTATATTTACATTGAATTCTCATTAATTTTCTTTACATCTTGTTCAATTTACGACGAAAAACTGTTAGCAAACTACTCTTAAATTCCGAAACTGAAATAGTGTAATATGAAATGAGATATTGCTCACGGAATTACAATTACTATAAGTGATAGTGTTTTGCTGATGTGGAATTTTTCCAGAATTTGTAGTGTGCGTTTGCCAGACACGAGTAAAGCAGAGTGTGCTATTAACCGGTGTATAAAAAATACAGCAATAACTTTTTAAGGACACAGTCTTGTTTTACGACGAGTGAAGCGTGTACAATTAAATGTAGATTGAACCGGCGCTGCGCTGTATACTGGCTAGCTGCTAACTGAACGATCGAGGCTAAATTGAAGTACATTGGGACACCATTATGTCTGCTCAAAATACTGTGAAATCATCACGCGCAAGTGAACCGTGAAGATAAAACTGTAAAGTTAAAATATTCTATGAAAATGTTAAGTTAATATGTGTTTCGCAGAACTTTTAAATGTCCTTCGTACATATTACATTGAACTGCAAGAAGAGATATACTGATGGTAAACAAGAAATTTGAACTCTGAAAGAAATGAAATGCACAAATCAGAAATCTCTAATTTTAAATCCTATACAAAGAGCATTTGTGGGCATTGCCGCACATCTATATGATTGAAACACACAGATATTCAGATAGTGACAATTAATAACCACTGAATAAAACATGCTGGCAGTACAAGAAAATTTCAACATACAGAAATGAATATGTCTCACGAATCGGGCATTACTAAGGACAGTAAAATTTCTCAACTAAACACACCACTAAAACATTGGTATAGTTTTTACCCAAAGAAACCAAATAAAAATAGGTTTTCAATGCACATTCTTTTAACAGTTGGTAATTCTGAAAACATCAGAGAAAAAAATAATAATACAAAAAATGTTTGTAATTTGCGAAAAAATATCGAGTCGGAAACAACAGTAGAGTTTAACAAACTGAAACTATGTCAACATAAACAGTATCTCTGACGAAGGCTGTAGGATACCAGCCGAAAGCTCAGGTAATGAAATAAACAACGCGGCATAACCCGAAAGTCAATTAATCACAAACTGAAACTTGTTTTGTACATCGTAATATTACAGTGGGTGTGTGAAACTCAAAAACAGGTGAAACAGTAGGCTTAACATTGAACATTTCCCGATTGGAATGCATTAAACAAATAAAAAACTTGTGTAAAGTAGAAGCAGTTACAACTAACACTTAATAGTAGATAGACAGTAATTTACTGCCAAAAAAAAAAAAGTAAATACTAAAAAAGTCAGCTTTTTTATTGTCTCTGTGAACCCTTCGCTCTATTTATTCAGAGTTATTAGATGTGAAGAGAACTGTGCAATGGGACGAGGTGGGCTTTTTTTATTAAAAACAACTTTATTAGATAAACAACTGCAAAGAAATGAAGAGAGTGATGAGGGGATGTACGAGAGAAGTAAAGGAATTGGGTTACAAAACTTTGGTCAGACCATTGCTCGAATATGGTAGTGTAGTATGGGACCCTCATTTTACGTATCAAATACAGTAGTTGGAGAGGGTGCAAAAAAGGGCTGCTAGATTTGTTTCTGGAAACTATCGCAGAATGCAACCAGTGACGGATATGATAAAGGAGCTAGAATGGGATTCATTGCAAGACAGGAGGAGGATGAGGAGGGTCATGGGAGTGTACAGGGCATATACTGGCGATGAGCCATGGAAAGATATTGCAATAGATATGAAAAGTAGTGCATGGAAGGGAAAAGATGACCATGACCACAAGCTGGCACTTGATTTCAGGCACAAGGGTGTGGGAAGATTCTCTTTTTTAGGTAAGGGTGTCAGGGATTGGAATGAGTTACCAAGAGAAATGATGAATAATTTACCGAAAACGTTGAAAGAATTTAAAGATAAAATTTGTAGAGGGCAAATGTAGGTGGGTGCAGGATAGGGGGAAGATGGGTGTGTAGAGAAATTGCCACCGGAGCCTGTGCTCCATTGCAATTAAATAATAATATTTTCACAAAACTTCGAACAACCCGTTATCGTTAACATACTTGAATCTAGTTTGTATATAACTTGTTTGAGGAATATTTTAATAAATCTTAACGCATGTGCCAAAACAAAGTTTAACTTTAGTTGCTGTAGACGGAAAGAACCCAGAGAAAATCCATCATTTGTAATTAGCTAAGGTAAAGGTCCTAACATCAATGTGCACAAATCAGGAGAGAATTGTGTAATGCTAATGGATTATTTGTCAGTTATTCCTCCAGCTCGTAAGTCGATTGTTAACACAGAGCTGTGGCCACAAAACAACCTGGTAACTTTCCACGGCCTCAGGATAATGCCAGACCAGGCAGAACAAAGGGCGTTGTGAGTGATTTGCGCCGCCACACCCACCCTATTCTCCTGACATGCCACGCACACTCCTCTATCACAGGCGTTCGTTTCCAGCTATGAACCAAGTGACCTATTTTGCCAGCGGACGAATCGCATACTGCTTAGCTGTGACAAGTCACTCAGTTACGAGAGTACGCCTAGCACTCAACAGTAATTTTTTTTTTTTTGACAGATATATTTATGACAAGACAAGAATTGTTCTCGGGTATTCTGCAGGATAATTTCTACGGTCCATAACGTTTCGGCAGCAACCTCAGCCATACGCCGGGAAAAACTTAATTCTCACATCAGATGTATTTATCGTATAATTTTTTTTCGCCTTTTCATAAATGGATTTTTTTTCAATGTTTCTCCAGTGAATGGTTTCCGTACTTGAAAAGCTTTTCTGGGAGGTCTGAAAAATATTCATCTACGACTGTTATAACCTCTTCATTTCACTATAAGACATTTACCACTCATAAATTTATTCAGATCTGGATATACTAAGAAGTCAGTGGGGTGTAAATCTGGTTGATAGGAAGAATGAATATGAAATTTCTGTCATATAATTCCTGGCGCACCTAGTCAGTAACGAGATTCCTTTCATTTCAACTTGCATCGCTTACAAGTATAAGATATATTCATAAATAAAAATATCCTTGGACTGTCGTTGATGTGGATCAACGCCGAAATAAAGTTCCCGGTAACCGAGAACTATTTTAACACTTATTTGGTGACTGTACGCAACGTATATGAGTCAAAATTGAGATGTTCCATAAGTAAAAACGAACATTTCCTTTATTTTAACCATACACCACTACACCATTATATTCAACAATGGTGTTCTCTGCACAGCCAAAGATACTGCGTACTACTTAAACCTACCCAAAGACAATATATACTACTGCATTGTGAAATCTTATGTACACGACCTAAATAATAAAACAATTAACGCTAAACTATTAATTACATGAGTTGTAGCACAGTAAATTATTGATGGGAGATGTCACATGTTCCAACGATTCGTAACTTCAGACATCTTGGTTTTCCTATGGGAAAGCATCTTTAGAACAGATATCTTGTTTGATGAAAGAAAATTAGTTTTCCCAATAATTCAGACCTTATTAAACGACTTTTTCAATTTTGCATCCAGTTGTTCCATACGACATGCGTAGTATTCCAAGTGATCTGTGCAATCTGTTCCAAGGTAATTAACAAAAAAAAACTTTTTCCTCCAAGTGAACATTACACATGACCTGTCTGGCACCAATCTTGCACTAACCTTTCTCATTTTTTATTTTAGTTTTATAATATACCGCCCTCGTTCTTGTGATATACCTACAACCTCAGCTATTTCATACGCCAACAATCACTGAACGTCCAATACCAAGTTGTGCCTCTCCTTCTTTTCATCTGTGGTTACTGTTTTGGTCACACTTCACGTGCATCTCCTTCAAGAGATTTACGACATCGTTTCAAATCAGTCGGCTATTTTTCACTGATGTAAACAAAGGAGCAGACACTTTATAAATACTTATCAACTTCATATGGATTTACTTTGGTGGTAAATCGTCCAAAACAAAGTATTTTATGATGGTTTGATATTCCAGTTTATAGATTTCAACGAGCTACACGGAACACGTCTACCGTACATTAAAAAGGTGTGAATAAAATTTTTCCACAGATCAATATTAAAATTTATGTTCGTTATTGCGAAACGTGTAAAAACATAACAAAATCACCAACACCGATGTCATCTCTGATGCTGACAACGAGCGTGGTGGGTGAACGGTTAATATTCTGGCTTCGCATTATGGAGGAGATGGGTTCAAATCCCCATCCAAAACTTTTTTTTGAATTTCCCATAGTATCCCCAAATCACTCCAGGCGGATGCCCGGTTGCTTCCTTCAAAATGCTCCTTGTCCCCAATCCCATCCCGCCTCTAATGACCTCGACGTCGACGAGGCGTAAAGACATAAAAAAAAAAAAAAAATTTCGCTTTTCCTAGAGTATGATTGATTTGCAACAAATACGAGGGTTCATTTGTTCAGACAGTCTTCAGAACACAGTGAGTATATGGCTGGGTCATCCGCGTTTCATCCAACTTTGTGACATAAACCATATTTGAATCGGGAAGAAATGTAAAAAAAAACAAACAAATTTTATAGAATTGTACATAGCGTCACAGAATAAAAATACACATCATACAAGCTTCCACTAACTCAGTAAAACGAAATTCCTGTACAAAAGGTATTTTAAGTGGAATCTAACACAGCATTAACACAGTGAACATCAACATCGATTTAATTTCTCTGAACTCTAAATTTTCTTGCATTCTATGGTTAAAGGTTTCTGACAGTTACCCTTGCTTTCCTATAAAGCAGCATCACGAACGGATGTGTTGGCCCTATACAAGGACCTACGGTTAGGAGCAACAACAAAGCAGGCAAATAGTGCCACACCAGAGTGCCGCAGGATGCAGCTATTCCAGGCGAGACTGTGGATTGCTACCAACGTTGCAACGATCAATATATTGCAAAATATTAACCTTGGAAAAATATAGACCAAGGCTGTACTTATTTACCATAACGGTTAATTTAAAAAAAGTTTTTTCCGGTCTTTAGCAAAGCAGTATTGGATGGGTGTGTTGCAGTCCATGTGCTCCATCTTCGCTTGTGTCAGTGGTGTAATCTCACTGTTCAAATATACTGTTCTTTTACGTAAAATATTGGGTATCGAAATTTTAACGACGTTTAAGGGGGATTCAGTATGTGTGGCAACTATTACGCTAGTTACTTAGCTGCAAATACAAGGAAATTCAGCGGTTGTTAGATAATCTTTCAGGGGCGATGGAGAAGGGCAAATCTATCAACTTGAGATAAGGAAATACGGTTCGGAAACGGCTGAGTTGCAGATTATAAACCAAAATTCTTTTGGGATACCTTCCAAAGTGGAATCGGAGAGAGTACGAAGTTGCACCCATGTTTGCGTATGTAATAACTTTAATTAAGTGCACAACGACTACAATCTTCGGACAAATCTGAAAATAAAAATGTTTAAAAAAGAATCTTCTTGCTTCGATGCAATGTGGCACCAAGTCGAGTTGTACCCAGTATAACAGCCCGGTGTTGTTGTAATCAGGTCACAGATAGTCAGAATTCTTGCGAAAACAGGTGTAACAAAACTTGCAACGTAAACCGAAATGAAAACATCGAGTTGGATTAGACAAGGTGAAAGATATGACCACAGAACAATCCTATTCACTGTTCATGGAACGTACGATTAAGGTGCTTACGAACACCTTGTGGAAAGTGAGCTGGGTACCGTCATGCTGAATTCTCATACGTGTCAAACAAGTGGGATATGTTCCAATAACTCGGAGAACAACACAGTGTACTCTGGTGCAGTCTTCACTGAGTTGCTAATGTTTAAATCTCACGCCATCTAGATTGCATTAGTGAAGTTTTCTTTCCCAGTCCCCTATTAAATATGTCTATATGTTATTTTGATTCCCTTTTCTTACGTTAAATGGCCTGCAACCTACGATAAAACAGCTTTAGGTTACGATATGGGTCTGAGAATTTTCAGAATTGGTGTGCTTTACGCCAAATCAATATATTTGCTCTTCTCAATCATTGTGAAAGTTTGTATGATCACAACAAGAACGCCCTTTACATATCTTACTAGCAAAGAGTGAGAGTTTTTATTTCAATTGGACCTTTGCGGTTCATCGACGATGGAGTAGTTAGGGCGAAGAGATGGTTGTGTAAATAAGAAACACGAAGCTAATCGGTCACGGACTTTATCAAGGAGAATAAATTTAGTGAGGCAGAACACATTGCAGAGGTGGTAAGGAGAGATTTGCAAGCACTGCAGCTATGATGAAACGTTGTAAGTGGCTTCAACAGAGAAGTGAGAAAACTAGGATACAAAATTTCGGTCAGACACTAGCTTCAATTTGGTAGCGCAGTATCAGACCCGCATTATGGGTGTGGGGTAAGAGTTGGAGCGGATGCAAAGAAGTGCTGCTACATTTGTTTCTTCAAAATAACCGTAAAAATACAAATCTAAAAAAAAAAAAAAAAAAAAAAAAAAAAACAGTAACTGAGGTAGTAAAGGAACTACGTTAGACTGCAAGATAGGATGTAGGTAAAAAGAGTACTGAGAGTGTATAGGATATATTAGCGATGAAAGTAGAGTTAGAAACAATAGGTGGAAACGTAGAGATAACCATAAAATAGTTGTCGATTTCAGGCGTAAGGGAGACGGAAAGTTTTAATTTTTAGGCAAAAGAGTCAGCAACTGGGATAAAGTAAGCAAGGAGGTGCTGATCAGCTTACCTTAGATTTTAAAGCACAAAGAAGATGTCAAGAGAAATTTCCACCCGATCACTATTCATTAATAACCCTAGCAAGTGCCTGGAGTCATCTTGCGGAACTAAGGGAAATCGAAACCAAGGTGTGTGTGGACCGCTTCTATATGCCCAGGCCCATACGTTTCCTTCAAAGAACCAAGCTCGATTATTACTGTGTTAAGAAGAAAGGAAAATGGGTATTCTGAGAGTCTAGGTCTTCTACTGCATATTTTTTCAGTAAGGATGTTAGTTAAAAATGGAACCGTATACAGATTTTATTCGTGTCTATGCGCTTACGGCGACCTGTTTAATTTGCGGATGCGACTTTTGAGCTTTAATCACGGAGCGCATGCAACGAAACATCACACGCAGTATCATGGAATGGTGGGTGGTTAGAGTGTATGTACGGCGTACAGATTGTGCGCTGGCAGGTGCCGAAAGCGAGAACCGCTATCAGGCGGGCGGCGGGCGGACTGTCTAGACGCTACGTCACGCGCCGGCCGCGCCACAGATATTGATTGAGCCAGACTGCCCTAGCCCTGCCTAGCTTTCTCCCCGCCTCGCCGCGCCGCACTAGCGCCTCGCGCGGCCGCCCGCCGCACCACACCTGCCACGCTCCGGCGGCAACGGACAACGCTCAACCGATCTGCTAGTTCCATCCGATATTCGTTAAGGCCGATCTACACGTAACCTCTTGACAGACGTCTTACTTGATCAGGTAAAATGCATGAGACAAAACATTGTGTGTGGACACCAAAACGGACGTTTTATCTGAACTGAACGAAGAGTGACGACTTCCAGAAAACGGATTGTTTTCGGTCTTGACTGACAATTTCCCTTCAGTCTTTAACCCTCAGCTTGCGCGGAGCTAAAATAACTATTAATTTGTTTTTCTTTTCGAAAACATTTTACGCGATGGACTTTACGAATCTACGACAGAAGTCCCATGATTTATTTACGGAATTCATTGAGTTGTATCCCAGTTATCCTTGTATATGGCAAGTAAAAGTCAAATGACTACTGTGATCAAGACAAGAAAATCAAGCAAATGCTTTGATTGATAAATATAAGGAAGTCTATTTTGGAAATATAAAGGAAATTGATATAAAAAAAAAAATCAAGTCTTTTCGTTCAGTGTTTCGTAAAGGGTTGCTAAATATTAAGAAGTCACCACGGTCTTGTGTGGTGCCGATGATATTTACAAATCTTCTGTGTGAAATTTCGATCATCTTTTATTCTTAAATTATATAAAGACACCCCAAAAGAAACAAATAGCATTATAGAAGATAGCAACTTGAAATAAGGCCCCGTAAACATTCGTAAATAATTACGCCAGTCTTCAGGTTCATGACGTAAATCCCGAAGCAAATTCAGATGAATGAATCTTTTCCTCTTTAGCAACCATCTTCTGGACCATTTTTACTTTTTAATCTCATCAGACATTGTGAAATAATCAATTAAAGTAATGCTTCATCCATGCTTTTGATAAAACTGAACCAAAGACGGCAGTTAAAAAGGTAAGAATGTGGACACGAGTTTTTGATGAGTTTTATCTGACATCTTGCCTGATCAATTAAAGCGTCAATCAAGACTTTACGTGTAGACCAGCCTTTAAAAACAAGCTCCCTTATGGATGATAATACAGGCAGAGTAATATTGACGAAAACAGCGGATTTCCCATTTCGAGATTTCAGGGCAACTTCTTAAGCTGCGAGTAGGGACACGGAAAAAGTATCGATACTTTTTCATATGGAGTACTATTATTTTGATACCGATACTTTTGGGCTAGATACTTTCCATACGATACTTTTACTCATATCAGTATGGCAGTTATCGATACAAAAATTACGCTGGGAAAATTATTCCCAGTACTACAAAGCCACTCAAAGAAAAAGTGTAAATATAATTCATCAGACATGGCTGTATGATGCATGATGTATGAGGAGACAAGAATAGATGTCTTTCAAGACGACAATCAAGATATTTATCGGAACTTAGTTTTGACATTTCTCTAGTTTTATTTTAAAAAGGAAGGAAGAAATCTGGAACTTTCGACTCGAAAACACAGGAGTAAGGTTACATTATCTTTGGTTATCAACGTTGTCGCTTGCTTGGTTTGTGTGGAGTGTGCGTTAAGAACGGATTCGAACTATTTGAAGATAATTTGCCCTTCTTGCTAGATACTATATTCAAAAACATTCACTTCTACCATGACACCGGGAAATATCTACTATAAGGTATACAGCGGCAGTAAATACTAATGTCACCCCCTCCAGTGATGCAGATACCGATTCTTCTATTCACACAATATCTACGTATGATTTGTGGAATCATCACAAAACCTTACCACACACAAAACAACAAAGCAAAACTGAAACATCAAGCTCTTCTTTACAGTTTTCTTTGAAAATGATGAGATGTGCCTTTTTTTTTGGCAATACCAGTGTCATCATTGTTAAATGACCCTTTGGAGCAATCGGAAGTTTTGAAAGTAGTATTCCCTTACTTGTAAAAGGTAGCCCATGAATACCTGCTAGTTCCAGTCCCCGCCAAATGTTTATTGTCAAAGGTAGACAGGACAATGTCAAAGACAAGAAACAAATTATCATCTAAACGAGTGGAAAAATTATTGCTTTTAAGTGAGTGGGAGGAAGGGAGGAAAGTGTAAGATTATATTAGCTACTTAGTTCCACAGTTTAATGATTCACGGAATTTGCCGATGATTTGATTTATAACCAACATAAAAATTGAGCCTGATTGTTTTAATTTATAATACATTTTTCGCATATCAAGACTGCGAAAGGGAAAATGATTTATTGCTGCAAATTTCGTTATCATAAAAGATACTGGGCAATTCAGCTACACAAAATTTAAAAAAAAGGTTTAAATTTGAAATTGACACACTGATGCAGGCTTTAAACCATAAAATAATAACTTTAAATAAAATAAAATCCCAATCCCAATTGAATATTTGAAAAATATTATGTTATCCATACTTTTCTTTCGGTTCCTCAAGGTATCGATACTTTTTTTCAAAACTGTAGAGTACGATACTTTTTCATTCCAAACCACTTGTGAGCATAGTATCGATACTTTTATTCGATATTGTGTCACTAATTGCGAGTATGAAACAGATTTAATTGTACCACAGCATTGTCTCTGAGTGTTAGATGCAAAATTTTCTGAAACTGAAGAATTCAGTCTCCTTGCTCTTCACCAACTTTTCTCAAAATTTTGGGCTAGCCTGCATTTGATGATATTTATTCATGTGCAAATCTGGAGCTTTGGTTTCAGGCCAACATGTTCTTTTGACATCAAGCAAGTATTTTATCCCTACTAAATCAGAATGCTACGATTTGCTGATGACATTATCTTGTTAGCAGAACATATTGAGAATATTGAGAAGTTACTGAATGGCATTAACAAAATACTGAAAGACGTTTTTGGACTGAATATAAATCAGAGCACGACAAGTGATGAAATGAAGCAGAAATGATACCAATCACAGTAAATTAAATATAAAAATAGGATCGGATGCAATAGGAGAAGTAAGAGAATTCTGCTACTTGGAAAGCAAAATTACAACCGATGGCCGAAGCAGGAATGATTTTAAAAGCAGAATAGCACTAGCAAAAAGAGCCTTCATGAAAAAGAGAAATCTTTTAGTTTCAGATATTGATCTAGGAATTAGAAATAACTTTTTAAAACTCTATGTGTGGAGCACCGCACATTATGGTAGCGAAACATGGACTTTAGGAATACCGGAAAGAAAGAAAATTGAAGCATTTGAAATGTGGTGCTACAGAAGAATGCTGAAAATTAAGTGGACAGACAAAGTAAGAAATGAACGAGTTTTGGAAATGATGGGTGAGGAAAGAAGTTTTGTGGCAGAGTCTTACAGAAAGAAGAGACAGGCTGGTAGGTCATATTTTGAGACATTCTGGATTGGTTAACTAGTTAGTTGAGGGAACAGTGGAAGGTATGAACTACAGAGGAAGACAGAGATTAGAATATATGAAGCAGATAACTGAGGACGTGGGTTGTAATGGATATGTAGACATGAAGAGGTTAGTAGAAGATAGGAAGGGATGGAGGATTGCATCAAACCAGTTGAAAGACTGATGAGAGCAAAAAAAAAAAAATCTCCCTATCTCAATGTGCGGTGCCTCTGCCCACTGAACCACTCTGGCTGGTTCAACAAGTGATTAGTGAAAGTTAATTATTCAGTTACGTGTTGTAGTATACCTGTGCCTTAAAATGTCGCTTTTATTACGACAAATTTATAAGAAAGTACTGTAACGGTCGTACGTCTGGTTGCCATACAAAATATTAAAAAATAATATTCAAAAATATTTCTGTTATGTGCAATCAATACAGTGGCGATGTTTTTTTTAAAAAAAAATATGTGATAGCAAGGAGAAAATGTGAGGGCTGCTCATGGAGATTACAAAATAAGAATAGACGAATGAAGAACGATTGAGGAGAACTGTACGATATGAAATTGGAAATGGCGCCGGTATAGAGATACCGGAATACGAAAGGATAATTAATTATGAAAAACATGGATGGCTGCAGCTCAAGAGGACATTATTGATATTGAGGTTGTGATATGTTAATTTCTTATAGTGTGAAAAAGTTATGTGGAGAGTGGAGTAATATATGAAGTGTTGCAGAAAGATTTCACTTTGTTGATTCATTTAAAGGGAGAAATCATAAAAGCAATTCAGATAAAGTATTATTTCAGATACAAGGAAGAAAGATAATGAATTATAACCGGAATGGCGAGCGTTGAAACCCGTCTTACCAAAAGGAGACTGCAATAAAGGTATTTTCTTCCTGGCGGAAAGGCTTCAGGAGCACCTCAAGGTAAACGACAATATCGTAAAATTATTTATGATCTTTGTTGAATGATAAGAGAGAGAATTGGAATATTTATTAATTGAAATAAGAAATGTAAGAAGTGTTTGTGTATGTAAAAGATTTGTATAAGTCAGGAATACACCGAAAGGGTAGGTTACAGTAACTTTTCCCGGTGACTTCGTAGACACGAACCAAAGAAACTCTCTGTCGTTTTGTTAGTTATTGTCCTTATCTGACTAACATTTTTTAAGAATTATGCGATAAACCAGTTAGCTACTTAAATGGTTTTATTTTACACGAAGCTTACCCATAACAGCAATGGTAATGCTTCCTCCAACTGCAAATTCGCTCTAAACTTAGCTACCTGTTTAATCTTCTCTGACAACAGACAAATTCGTTATCAGTATAACTCGTTGGCTTCACCGCACTACGGCCGCCTATAACATTTATAGGCTTAACATGTTGTACGTAAAAGAACAACCGATAGTAGGGACTAGAATAGCGTCAAATTTCTTTAATACTGTTTTAATGAGATATTAAGTTTAGGCTTCATGACTACTTTAGGTAACGTAATGGTATACATCTCCAATTTGAGGCCAGACGTAAGCTTTCAAACTACGAACACGTCATCAAAATCCGTTTAGTATTTTCCGTGATATGCGAGATTCTAAGTCAAAAAGAAAGAAAAAATTATGTTCAGAAGAGAATTTGATTTGCTGCTAAAGTAGTAGGTGATGCCATGTAATTATATATGCCTCTGATTTTAATTCGGAAGCTAAGGTTTCAAACACCAAAATACGTTCAGTAGCGTTTAAATTCTGTTAAGTTATGGGTAAAAACGTTTGGTGTACAGAGCCGATTATAAATTTTCTGTTCCTGGGCCACGTGAAGCATTTCTCAGGTTCTAAGTCAGATCATAAGCTTTTAAAATGAGAGAACGCCACTAAAATATGTTTATTTATCTTATGTCAGCAGTACATAATGAATAATACAATTCTATACATAGTTGTTTGACACCATTAAAAATGTAACATTAAATTTTAATTAAAATTCATAGTCGACATAGTGCAGCCAATGTAGAGCTTCATTTGAATTATCTATAAAGTCTATCGGTGATCCCCTGAAGCATCGAAGTAGGCAATCAAAGGTCACGTGACGGATGGTTTATTTTTCATCACCACAGTCGCAGTTCAGTGAATCTCTCACTCCCCATGTGTACAGAGCTGAAGCAGATCTGTCATGGTCAGACACAACTCTGTTAAGAGCTGCACAGGTCTTGCGAGGTAGGTCGAGTCCCTTTAGTACCTGTTGATTATCGAACAGGGAGTGCCATTCTGGTGGGGCTGAGGCTATCCACTCCAATTTACATGCTTCTCTCGCGTTAAAATTGTTAGATATAATCTGTTTTGCAGTTTTTTTGCTTGGAATTCTTGATTTAAGTCTCTGAAATTGGGTTACCAAGTCGTGGATTGGCAGATCCAAATTATGACAGATCTTATTATACTGGGCAATTAGGCGATTGCGTCGTCTTGTCGTAGGTGGTTCGATGTTACACAAAACCGGTAGCCACTACAGTGGAGTGGTCTTAATACATCCAATAATTATCGGCATTGTCTGGTTCAAAATTATGTCGATCATTTTGACGTTGGTGCTATTCATTCAGACAGATGAGCAGTACTCAGCTGCAGAATACACAAGGCTCAGTGCTGATGTGCGGAGTGTAGACGCGGATGCTCCCCAGGAGGTGACAATTAACTTCCATTCATTGGTTGTTACGTCATGACAGAACAAACAGACAAAGCGTCGTTATAGATTTATATATTAGAACAGAAGTATATTAAGACTGACAGACGTAAATCTAAGTCGAAATTTCTATCAGAACTTCGTATGGTATCGTTTATTAATGATACAGAACTTCCCTACAATCATTCACATAATAGTGATTCGATTCTGCATTACATTAGCTAGATCTCACATTTTCAACTAGAAGAGGATTTAGCTTTTCCACGTGATAGCAGTACTAATAGCTCTGTTGAGATTCTGAACCGGCGTCAGTGAGCCCGTAGCGTGAGCGATAACGTAATCTGGAGTGCACGGCTCAGCCACACATTTAGCTTCATGTGTTTCGTCGGATCCCTCAAGTCAAAAGTCCACGTGGTTCCTTCATAGGAGGGAGTGGCACGATAGCTTCAGCTTCGATCCTACTACCCCGCAAACTCAGGGGCGTAGGGGGAGTATTTTAATTTGTCCTTGTGATTCTACACCTCGTCGACGTCGAGGTCATAAAAGGCAGGAAAGGGAAGAACTTGGGCAAGGAGCGAGAAGGAATTCGGCCATCGTGGTTGAAGAAACCATCCCGCAATTCGCGTGGAGTTTTTTCTGGAAATTTTGGAAAATCCAAATTTGGATGGCGGGACCGGAGTAAGAACCTGCATCCTCCCGAATGCGAGGCCAAATCGTTACCGCTCACCCACCACGTTCGCGTTGTGCCTTTCACTTTTAAAATATCATAGAGCGATTGACGGATATCGTTTCATTCCCGAATCTATACACCACCAATTCTTTGATTAATTGTAAATTCTTGGATTACTCCGCTGTGTTTTGGGTTTCTACGTTGTTTTAACGCCCCATCTAGCTGACACTGTCTGTAATAGATTCTAGCTTTGATTTATGACTGCTGGTGTAAACGTTTTTTTGAGTTTGAATTTTGTGGCTTGAAACGCGCTTAGCTGTTAACTTCTTCTGTTTGTTCGTGATTCTTGCAGAACAGAAATAATTAGTACACACTTTTAAAATGAGGGAAGGCTCAGCTTACAATAATTCCTTTTAATAGCAACGATAACTAAAACCAACACCCGTCATACAATTTACATGGGTCATGGCTTGATACTTCATTTCCGAAACTGCAGGTTCTTGTATTGGCAATTTGATCATCTCACGAAGCGACAATTACTCTCATCGAAGTTTTGAATTCATCTGTTTGTTAAGAATGACCAGTGAATTGTAACGGGAAATTCAAAGCACGTGTATTTAATATTTCCATAGGAATTTTAATTAAACTTTATTGAATGGAGTAAATAATTATACTTTATTAACCGATAAATAATTATATCAAGTTATTGTCTTTTTGTATCAATCAGTTCCGTTACAGGCTGCCGACAATTTTTGTTGGCACCTGGCTCTGGTCTGTGAACGGTAAGTTCAGCTGCAACACTGACACGTTAAGCCGCATATCCTCCTTCCATATCTATTTAATCAGTGAACGAGATTATTAATTTTTCAGATTTATTTCGCGTCTCGTAAAGTGTAACAGGATGAAATACAAACCGTAATGGTATGAGGAAGAAATATAAATAACGTACATTCCAAAGTCGTATGGGGAAAAAAAGAACTATGATAACAGTAAATATTTGAACATTACAAACTGAGAGGTGTCTCTGCGAGCAGAAATATGTTCAAAAACTGAACATTCATTAGAAGCAGTGAAGGCTTTGATATGAGGAAGTAACTGACATGGACCTTTGATACGTTCGGAAGACGGCGAGTATGTGTGTGTGTGTGTGTGTGTGTATGTGTGTGTGTGTGTGAAGGGGTGAGAGATTAGGTGTGATTTGGAGAAGACGAGAAGTGTTTGTGGTCAGACAAGAACGAAAACGTTTTACTTTACAAATCTATCTGCATTACTGGTTAATTCTGAATTGCAAGGAGACACCAGATTTACATTTTTACTAGAGATGAAAGGATTAGCACAGTGAAAAGTAACGAGGGAAAGTAATAGACACTTGTTGTATAGAGATGAAAAAAACCATTTCAGAGTAAGTGTGGACAGAGATGTAGCCTAAGCTACTGGATGAACCTCGGCTAACTTGAAAGAACCTCCTGAATGTTCTTATATAGGATGACAAATATTGGCATTTCTGAGTTGTTCTTGCGGAATCATTTACGAATCACACAGATTTAGAATGCAAAATTGTCTCCGGGGAAATCGGAGTTAGACCATGATTGATGCTCCGGTTAAATCTAAACTGTTGAATTGGGTAGCATTACCAGCACATATTTTACCAAACTCAAACTGAAATGAATGGAGAATATCGGTTTTTCGCCACATTTCCATCTCAAGAATATTTTTTAAAACCAAAGTTATGTTTTAGATATTTTAACTACCCAAAACTCATATTTTATTTAATTTTTTTTATTTGATTAGATGAATTACGCGATTAAAATTAAAACCAAGTATATAACTACTCTGTTCTTTAATTTTCTGTCAGAATTTCATTTCTAGCATGTAATATCACTTGGCGAACATAGATATAAGGGCATATATGGAAATTCGCGAAGGAAGCATTTCCGCCTGATTAGTATTACAAAATTCAGTTTTAATGGTTCTGAATTGAGTTTTAATAATGCTAACACAAATCGCAGTGTTTGTTCCCTTTAACAGATTTTATTGAACAGCACTGCTGAAAAACTAATTTTCCAATTTGTCTGCCAATCAGGTGAATACCGCATGGCTGTGTTCACTTCCCAGCTGAGAATATCGGTCTGCATAAATAACTTTTCTCTCCGACCGACTGCGTACGTACACAACAGAGTTGAAATTACTGCAACAACTGGTCGACAACGGTAATAAAAAAGTAAATCAGCATCAATTATATAACCGTTTGTTCGTAGGAATGTGTGTGGAATGACGAGAAGGAAGTTAGAGATATTTGTTAAATGACACCCAGGTACACAAGTAAACATTATTTATTTATGTGAAATGTCTGAAATCACTAAAATTGTCACTGCTCTTAGATCCAAAGCTTGAGCAATAGCGTAATTGTAAAATCGTATAACAAATCAACACGGATTTCGGAAGAAAAGATCATGTGAAACAGAGCTGGCCCTATTTACACACGACGTAATGAAAGTTATCGATGCAGGTTCACAAGTAGATGCAATTTTTTTAGATTTCCAGAAAGCCTTTGACTCTGTGCCACACAACCGCCTTTTAGCGAAGCTTCGAGCGTACGGTATATCGGATCAGCTTTGTGAATGGATAAAGGATTTTCTAACTGGTCGGTTGCAGTATGTTGTCGTTGAAGGAGAAAGTTCTTCTAATCTAGATGTTACATCGGGTGTACCTCAAGGAAGTGTAATAGGACCACTTCTTTTCTTAATTTTTATAAACGATCTTGGAGACAAAGTGAAAAGCATTTTTAGATTGTTTGCTGATGATGCGGTTATTTATAGGGAAGTAAGAAATTTGGCCGATTGCTTAGAATTTCAGCGCTATCTGGACGTTATTTTGGCTTGGTGCGCTGAGTGGCAACTTACTCTAAATTGTGAAAAGTGTAAGACAATGAGCATAACTAACAAAAAGAATCCAATTGATCAGAAATACGAGTTAAACAATACAGTGATTGATATGGTCGATTCTATGAAATATTTGGGAGTAACAGCACAAAGGAACATGAAATGGGACATTCACATTAATTCGATAGTAGGTAGAGCAAATTCTAGGCTGCGATTCATAGGTCGAATCTTGAAAAATTGTAATGAACAAACAAAGGAGATAGCGTACAAATCTCTTGTGCGTCCACATTTGGATTATTGTTGTGCCATTTGGGACCCGTTTCGTAAGGGGTTGATCGAAAGTATAGAAAAAGTACAGAGAAGAGCCGCTCGATTCGTGACCGCTTGCTACAGCCCTTATGAAAGCGTCACAGAACTGATTAGTAGACTAGGTTAGGAGTCTCTGGTAGATAGACGACGCACGTTTCGTTTAAACTTATTGGTAAACATGCGTACTCCCACTTTCACTTTTGAGTGTAGTGAAATACTTCTTCTACCAACCTATTTGAATCGGAAGGACAGGAAAGATAAAATTAGAGAAATAAGATGCCGGACTGATTCTTATATGAATTCTTTTTTTCCCTCGTACCATTAGGGATTGGAATGCACAGCAAAGTGATTAGCTTTGGTGCTGAGCAACCTCTGCCACCCACAATTTTGTGAATTGCAGAGTAGCCTATATATGTAGATGTAGAAATCTCTACCTAAAGTTTTTCATTGAAGGACCGAGCGTAGTGGGCGAACAATTAAAGTTCTGGCCTCACATTCGGGTGGACTGGGTCCATCCAGATATAGGTTTTCGATGGTACCTCAAAATCCTACAGGCGAATGCTGGGATGGTTCCTTGAAAAAAGGACATGGCCGAATTCCTTCCCGTTTCTTACCCCCCCCCCCAGTCCTTTCCCGTCACTAATGATTTCGACGTCATCCTTTGAGGCAGAATTATCAAACATTACGGATAAGATCGCCCGGTTCTTCTGGCTACTTGGCGTGAAATCAAAGCACTGAACTACTAATAAGACGTAGTACTACTTACTATCTGTGCTGAACAGACACGAAGTTTTCATATTTAGGAAGTAAAATATTAAGAAAACTTTACTTAAAGCAACAATTACTCTTATATCCGTAGTTTCCATGGATTTATATGCACTCATGACGTTTCTATGGATTTACCGCCACCCAATTATCGCGAGGCTATATAAAGAGGCCACCGGCGGGCCAGGGGTCAGAATGTGGCGGAAGTAAGGCGAGCACGCACAGTCGTAGCGGCAGGTGGGTCAGCTGTACGTCTGGAATATACAGTACACTCGCATACGCTGGAAACGCGATCACTAGTCAGAAGACGCGCTCGCAGCACACAGAGTGTATGCTCCTAGGAGCCGGAAGAGCAATGCAATGCAGTGTAGTGTACTATAGTGTAGTGCAGTGTGCTATAGCGTAGTGTAATATTGTTTAGTGAATTTTTTTTTTATCTGCTTAACATCTCTGTAACAGCGAGGTCTTTAAAGACGGGAAAGGATGGGGGCAAGGAATGGGAAGGAATTCGGCCATGGCCTTTTGAAGGAAGCATCCCGGCATTTGCCTGGAGTGATTTGGGAAACCATGGAAAACCCAAATCGGCAGTTCTATCATTACCGTGGCGCCAAAATCTGATGATAGATTTTTGCAGAACTCAACGAAATAAATCGAAAATAAAGAATAAAATTTTTTGATATCTCGCTTTGTTTTCGAGATATAGCATGTTAAAAATCAGCCATAGGTATAGTTTCTTCTGCTTTTGATGTTTTTTTCTTCTGGTCCAGGCCGTATTTCAACCTAACAACAATCACTAGGAAGAAAATAAAACACCTATAGTGCATTTCCACCATGTAGATATGGTGGTTTTGGTGAAAAAAAATTTTTTGGTCCAGGCCGTATCTCACCCTAACCTCATCACTTTTGAGATACAATATCTCGAGAACTAAGCGAGATATCAAAAAACTTTTTTCTTTATTTTCCATTTGTCTCATCGAGTTACGTAAGAATTCATCATCAAATTTGGCTATAGAAAATTTTTCTTCTGGTCCAGGCCGTATTTCAACCTAACTACGTCAATTTTGAGATACGATATCTCGAGAACCAAGCGAGATATCAAAAAATTTTATTCCTTATTTTCGATTTGTTTTGTCGAGTTCTATAAGAATCAATTATCATATTGTGGCGCCATGGTAATGATAGAATCCCCCCCAAATCTAGATGCCCGGATGGGGATTCGAATGTTTAGGGTAATTTAATATACCACAGTGAAGTGTAATATCCTAAAGTCTATTAATGTTGAGAAGTATAGTGTTGTTTACTATGGTGCAGTGTACTATAGTGTACTGCAATGCCCTACAGTGAAGTGTGGTATATTATAGAGTAGTGCTGCGGCAATAAATTATAGGAAAGCATAATGTTCTATAGCTCAGTGTCTTTAGTATAGTTTCCGAAGTATATAGTGTAGAGTACAATAATACACTGTTCTATACTATAGTGCACATAGTGTGTTGGAATATAAGGTAGTATGCAGTACTATATTTTATCGTAGTGAACTAAAGTATAGTGCAATATGGCATATGTTGTGTACTACAGTGTAGTGCAACATAAAGTAGCGTAGTATAGTGTTGTATACTATAATGCAATACAATATTGTATAGTGTACTATGGTGTACAGCACTATAGTTTAATGTAACATAGAGTTCTGCAATACAATATATATACTATTGTGCAGTTCAGTGTAGCATACTACAGTTTACTGCACTGTAGAGTACTGCAGTGTAGCATATTATAGTCTAGTTTACTTCAGGCTAGTGAAATGTAGTGCAGCATACTATAGTTTTGTGTACTATTGTGTAGTGTAGTGTAGAATACTGTATCGTGGTGCACTACAGTGAAATACACTATAGTGCAGTGCAATAAAATGTAGTGTACGAGAACTACGGTTTATTTAATGAAACTGGTTGTTTTTACTGATAATTCAACAAAACCTTCTATTGACACTGCGAAATTTAGGTACTATATCACCACCCGAAAAGATTTTTACACATATAATAAAATAATTTCACACTTATTTAATCTATACATATGGCAAAATCATTGAAATCGGTGGGAGCAGAATCTCGTCTGTGTGATGAATCGATTTGTGGGGTAGTTATTATTAAACTCAAAGAGGGATAAATGGGAAACGTCCCTTGTGAAACGGGCATACAAGACTTTCTGAAAGACGAACTGCAGAATTCTGTAAGCACACACCTGACATGACATGGACCACGAAATGAAATATATGTGACGTAATTTAGTCACGAAGACACAACGTTTTCATATTGTATTTACAGTAACTAGATGACTTGTGCGAAAATTTTAAAATAAAATACGATGGATAGCGCGTTTGGTGATTTGTAGTAGGTTGATATGATATCCTGCAGCCCTCAACGTTGACGTAAACACATGACGCTATTCTTTACCGAAAGCTGAAGTGTTATAGACGTCACCGGCATACAACTAAGCTGAACAAAACACACTCACACTACATCCATATCTCAGGGCCCATCTGGCCTGACGCAGAGGCTTAGCAAGCCTAGCGGATTGGCGATGCCCTGTCTCATACACGTGACCTTGATAGTTACTATTTTTGCCCTTTAAGGGCCAAATGCGGAAAATTACTATTTTAAAATATAATCTTACCAAAGCAGAGACATTACTCTGTAAAATGATTCATCATTTACCCATTTCGATTAGGTATGAATGGAGTTAATATTGGAATTTATTTAAAACTAAAATTTCATTCCCAAATATCATGTTGAAAATTAACAATAAAATAAAACTACAAGGAATGCTGTCTTCTATTTCGTACTTATTAAACTCACACGGATTATTTCTCGTATATACAATATGTTGTAACCCATTATGCCCCATTATATGTTGAGATTCAGTATCCGTGGTGTAGTTAAGTTAATCCGTAGCCGCACTCAATAGAACTTCAGCGCTTAAGATGCCTGAAAGTCAAAAACCAACTGGACAGGAAGGGTTTCATAGTGCCTAAATAAGCAAATTAACTTTGCTTAATAATCGGAAACTTTACGTTTAAGACTAGTCCTTCCTTTCCACATGTTCCCCGACCGTCACTTACTATACGTAATCAGGAAATCCATCGAACGCAGATTTTATCACACCACTAACAACATTTCTGTTGGTTGTTTACCAAACTACTCGGATCTAAAATATTGTATACCGGTTAAGTAAAATCGACGAATAGATTTCCCAATAAATATTCCCTTTAATAGGATCTAATCATGCTTCCGTTTTATTTACTTCTCATTGAGCAATCCATCTTTGAGAATCTGATATCGTCGTTCTCTGGAGCGTTAAAGAACAATTTTCTTTAGTTTCAAAGCTCCGTCGAGTAATATCTAACGAGTCTCAAAATGAAACTGGTCCTTCCCACATCACTACAATGTCTTCAGCAGTTTCAACGTCAAAACTACCACTCGAGCCAGATGCTGCAACGAGTCCTGACAAATGCTCACCCGCTTGGTGCACTTCACCTGTTCATCTGGTTCACTGACTTTCTGTTGCCACATTTATTGCACAACCGACAAATGACCAAACTTGTGGCTTGAACCAATAATTCAGCTGCTTCTCCAGTAACAATAACCTCTCCCCGCAATACTTTTCAGCTACTATCCGCCATTTGGCCCCATAACTCCTAATGGTGGTCTCTTGAAATCTATTTGCTGGTGACGCTGCATCACCCAGGGTTACAGGCTTCAACTGCCAACATTTCAGAATCGGGTGCAACTCTTCGGCACCTTAACAGATCGAGACGCAAATCTCAGTTCCTGAAAAAACTGCATTTAAGGTCAATTAAAAACAATATTTCTCTGCGATCGGAAATAATGTTATCACATGTTACATGAAAACGAAATAACTTTCATATCCCTTCTACTGGGTGATAAAGGAGGAATGGTAAATACTGAAGAAGGTGGTAGTATGAACACTATTGAGCAAAAAAGTTCGTATAAACATATGTCCAATTTTATTCGTTTTGGAGATGCAAACGCTGGAATTTTATGCATAAAATAAACCTCAATAACACATAAATAACTTATTGAAGTACATCATTCATGCAAAAACAGGCGCATATCTAACAAAAGTTTAAATTAAATGTTCGAAATTTCCACTATCGTCTTCAACACAGTTTGCAGCTATCTTCCCAAGAATACGTGTAGCCCTTCTGAGTACGTCTTGGTGTACTTTTAAGAGGGTAGCAGGGAGGACACCAACCATCTGTTGTTAGGATACCCGATGAGAAGAGCAGCAACAGAGGAGCTCCTCAAGAAACTACGCGACCTGGGTTAAGTGGGCCCAACCAGAGTCACCACACTTCTGGCCACTGAGGACGTCAGAACGTATAAAATAATATATGAATTTTTTATTACGATGGGAATTACAATATAGATATGTCTCTGAGATTATGTTGAATATTGTTCTTTCTTTTATTACTTTTAATATGGGACAAGGAAATTGGTTTGTGTAATTAATCTGTACAAATATATATTTATATGCAAATTAAAGGAACAGGTATTGAAAGCCTGTAATTGTATATGCTGTACTGTAAAGTCTGTTTAGTATTAGTACAATATCCGAAAAACATGAAATGTTTATAATGTAATTGTATATGTCTTGTTACAAATTTAACTCTGCCTAGTATTAGAACAATATCTGCAAATCCACAATGTAAAAATGTATACATGGGTTGGTTGTATGGTCAGGAAACCAAAAGCTAATAAATAAATAAAAAAGAGGGTAGCAGTGTTTACAATCCGAGCGAGTAATTCGTCTCTTTTTCTTTGCTCACTTCGTTTTTTAACCATCCCCACACACAAAAATCTAATGGGGTAAGGCCAGGCATTCCAGCACCTGCATCTCCAAAACGAATGGAAACCGGACACATGTTTATTTGAACTTTTTTTACTCAATATTCTTCATACTATGACCTCCTTCAATATTTACCGTTCCTCTCGAACCACTCTGTATATACTTAGGTTAAGTTCGATATGCGCAAAAGTTTCGAATTCAACAGAGGAAACACAAAATCTTGGAGTTCGTGCGTTAAATTTTGCGGATATTTTGGATTTGATAGGTTGAAAAGCATTTGGCTGCATGAATACTCAGAAGAATCACTTTTCAGTTAGGTTTACTTTTTTTTTCGCGAGCTCTACAATAACATCATACACACAGAATTGGCATCAAATCGACCATAGATACTAATCACAATCATATAAATATTCCAGCGACTCTAATTTTCAATAAACTTGTAACTCAACTACTCTACTAACTAACTCTGCTTGCCATCTCCGCACTTTCATGTAGACGTTACAGAAAGATCCAGAATTATTCAAAGAGTGCCGACCGGCGGTTCTGGAATTCTAACAATACTTTAACAATTAAATCCGTACAAAATAATTACAAATTGCACAAAATCACTCACAGTCATTAGAAAACATCTTGAAAAGAAAGTTAATACTGTTTACATGCATTTAGACACAAAATTATCGACATAAGCCAGTCCAAATCGTCGCAAATTGTCCTCCAAACACCGTACAGGGTGCGGCAGCATAACTACCGTTTTTGTTTTCTTAAAAAAAAAAAGAAGAAAAAAAAAAGCGCGCCATTTAGCCGGTTGAACTGAGCGTGGCGGTGTAACGGTTAGCTTTCTCGCCTCGCATTCGGGAGGACGGCGGTTCGAATCCCCGTCCGGGCATCCAGATTTCTGTTTTCCATGGTTTCCCAAATCACTCCAGGCAAATGCCGGGATGCTTCCTTCAAATGGACATGGCCGAATTCCTTCCCATTCCTTTCCCCCATCCTTGTCCCCCATTCTTTCCCGTCTCTAAAGACCTCGCTGTTGAGAGACGTAAAGCAGTTAAAAAAAAAAGGTTGGTTGAAATCGTAACGCAGCGCTAGTGGTCTCGTTCGAGAGGCGGGACTATAAAGTTTTGTCTCGACACAGTTCAGTCGTCATCATGCGTTGGAACAGTGAGGAGCGTGCATTTGCCGTTGAGGCCTATTTTTGGAGCGGATGTTCTGTGATCGCAACCCAGCGCGCTTTTCGGTATCGTTTTAATTTAGCCTCGATGGTCCCTGTCCCGGACCGGAAATCAATTGTTACGTGGGTCACTACGTTCAGTCAAACTGCAAGTGCGACACGACGAAGAACTGCAGGCCCCCGGCCCATTAGATCACCTGACAACAGTGAGAGTTTCAATGTTGCGATCACCACGGCGTTCTGCGCGCAAACATGCGTCTGCCCTTGGAATTTTCGATCGTTGTGTGAGGAGAATTTTTCTTGATAATCTTCATTTCCATCCATACAAGATGGCGATTATGCAGGAACTTTCTGATCGTGACTTCAATTCTCGGAGGAACGCGTGTGATGGTCTCCTGGAAGACGTTCCTGTGGACGCTATTATTATTATTATTTTTAGAGATGAAGCCCATTTTCATTCCTGTGGATCCGTCAACAAACAAATCACGTCACAGTGTGGTGTGCAATTTCCTCAGGTGGAATTATTGGTACCTGGTTCTTTGAGGAAAATGAAGTCACAGTGACAGTGAATTCGGACCGGTACGTAAACATGTTACAGGAATTTTTTTCCCAAGGCTAGATGAGTTGGACTTAGGGGACACTTGGTTCCAACAAGACGGTGCAACGGCACACAATTCAAGAGCATCGATGGCTGTTTTGAGGGAACACTTCCCAGAGCGCCTCATCTCAATTAGGGGCGATTTGGAGTGGCCAGCACGCTCTCCAGATTTGACCCCTTGTGATTTTTTTCTATGGGGTTTTTTGAAATCCCGTGTTTATTTTAACCGTCCAAGGACCCTAAAAGATTTGAAGACCAACATCAAGGAAGAAATTGCCGACATAACGCCTGCTATGCTGGCAGGACTCATGACAAACACCAGAAATCGGTTTATTCAGTGTGTGCAGAATGGGGGACGTCACCTACCTAATTTGATCTTCAAAACTTTATGTATGTACCTACATTATAAAAACAATAAAAAAATTCTGGTTCATACAATGGGTTTTATTAAGTTTTGAAAAAAAGGAAGTTATGCTGTTACATAGTTTTTGGACATGAAACAATGGTCATTTGCATAACGCATATACACAAATTTACTACTAATCACACAAAACATATACAAATCCTTAATTAATCAATTCCCAGCTTGCTATACATAATTCTTCAAATAACATTTCTTACAAGGGCTGCTGGATCTGAGGGGTATTATTAGGTCCGGTAGATACTACACCGAACAATAAATGCAGTGCAGATAGAAGGCAGTGATAAGTTTATGACCATAGTAACAGCGCGGTCGGTGGTGAGCGGGTGCAACACAACTGTCCGACGGTCAAGTTACGCGACAGTGGGGACGGGTTAGTGAGGAGTGCACAACTAGCGCTATTGTTCCGCAGAGAGACGGCACGTGTTTGCTTCTGGACACAACAGGGCCGCTCTTGTCGCTGCGTTAACTCGGAAAGGTTGGTAAATACGCGCCAGAGTCGTTGGGCTATACAAAATGTTTTGGCAGCTCCAAGTTCTAAGTCAACTGCCAGGAGAGAAGACGGCAATTCATGGGCAGAACACGTGAGTTCGAGAAACTTAAGGCACCGCAGAGGTTATTAATATCTTCCTGTATGAATCAAAAAATAAGAAAAGCAATAAAAAATTTTTAATGCTGCATATACTTATTCACCCTCAAAATGATTGAAATATTTATAAGTCACGTAATGGTCTGAACTGGAGTTCTAGAACACCGATATCGATTCACATCCCGCAATCTAGTTTCCTAATTTTTTTGCCTTTCAGCAGTTACGCTAGCGTCTGCCGACGTAGTTAGTTTTCTGATTTCGTATATATTATTTATGAACTATTTATTCGTCGATGCACTTAATACGTCTATTGGAATAATTTAGATAGAGGTTTCAACCCATTTTTAAAAAACGAAAACCGCAGAAAACTACGTTATTAATATTAATATTTCTGATCAGCAGTTTTTCAAAGTTATTTGTTTAGCTTTTTTTTTAACTGCTTAACGTCTCATATAACAACTAGGTCTTTAGAGACGGGAAAGGATGGGGGGCAAGGAATGGGAAGGAATTCGGCCATGGCCTTTTGAAGGAAGCATCCCGGCATTCACCTGGAGTGATTTGGGTAAACCATGGAAAACCCAAATCTGGATGCCCGGACGGGGATTCGAGCCGCCGTCCTCCCGAATGCCAGAACGCTAGCCGTTATACCACCACGCTCAGTATTATTTGTTTAGCATTTATGCCGGTAAGCAAACGAGAGAAGTTATTTACATCAATTAAAATTACTTTAATCATAATAGTTGTTTAAGGGAAAGGTAAAAGAATCACAATTTGAATTGGTGCCCAGTTCAACATATATATCTTTTGCTTCCATGTTGTAACTATGCTAGAGATTTCGTCAGGACCTATAACGTGAATTAAGATAAACACCGATGAAATTAAGTGGGGCATGTAAATCGATTATCTATGATTCAGAGAAATTGTACTAGATATTTGCTGATGAACATTGCTAAGAGCTTACTGCTCTATATTTACAGAATTTTGAAGTATTGCTCATGATTTAATGTTTCAGTACTTTTTGCGTCCTCTATTTTATTTTATATGACGTCTAACGCTAGTTCTTCCGGTATGTTTTAATCTGTAAGAAATAATATACTCCACCTGTCCTCTCGTTTTTAAATATTCTTCAACTTTTTGCTCAACATTACATCGAGGTTAACTTGAAAACACATCATACTGCACTCAACATATCTTTAATTTAATTTTAATTGCGATGGAGCTCACGCTCCGGTGGCAATTTCCCTACATATCCACTTATTCCCTTTCCTGTTCCCACGTACTTTTGTACACTACAAATTTAACATTAAACGCTTTCAAAGTTTTTGGTAAATTATTCATCATTTCTCTTGATAACCTATTCCAAACCCTGACACCCTTACCTAAAAAAGAGAATCTTCCCACACCCTTGTACCTGAAATCGAGCGCCAGCTTGCGGTCATGGTCATCTTTTCCCTTCAAAGCATTACTTTTAATTCTTCAACAAATATTTTTCCACGCCTCATCACCAATATACGCCCATAATTTTCTTTACCCTCCTCCTGTATTCCAATGAATCCCATTCAGGCTCTTTTATCATATTGGTTACTGATTGTGTTCTGCTGTAATTTCCAGAGACAAATCTAGTAATCCTTCTTTGTAGCCCTTCCAACTCCTGTATTTGATACCCAAAATGTGGGTTCCACTCTAACCCACCATATTCAAGGAATGGTCCGACCAAAGTTTTGTACCACAATTCATTTACTTCTCTCGTACATCCCGTCATCACTCTCTCCAACAAGTGAAGAATCTTGATACCTTTAGCTACTAACTGTCCAATGTGTCCTGCCCAGTTGAGCTTGTCGTCAAATGTTATGTCAAGATATTTACATTTCAAATCTTCAACAAGCAATTCCTTCCCCACCTTATAACCATAATCAATCTTTAGTTTTCTTGATGTGTACCTAATAAGCTGACTCTACTTTGCATTTATCTTCATCCCATATTTTCCAACCCAGCCAGGTTTTATGTCCAGGTCACCCTACAGCTGTTTACAGCCCTCTGTAGTTTTGATCCTATTATATAGCATTATGTACATTAAGAACTGTATTCATTGACAGAAAGATTCACCTCACTCGCACGGAAAAGACGCTTGAAATTTTATGGACATATAGCACGAATGGATGACTCACGACTTACCAATAAAATTTTCCACAACGTCAACGGTCCCCGACAAAACAAAGCACGCTGGTTTGTAGACACCCAGAAGGACCTCGCAGAAGCCAACCTTGACTCATTGACATCCACACGCAGTAAATACAGACAATTGATCACCTCACATAAATTTACCCCTAAGAGCCCAACATCAAAAAATCTGAAACTCAGAAATGCATGGACACAAGAGAGACGTCAAGCCCACAGCGAAAGGGTGAGGAAGTTTTGGGAAAATAAGAAGAACACCAAGAAGAATAATGCAAACTAATGGTTCCACGCGCTCCTTAGCGGGCTAAACGATATAATAATAATAATAATATAGTATTATGTCGTTTTTACAGCTTAAGGTTTCAAGTTTAACGTGGCATCTTTTTCTCTCGCCTATTCCATCTTTCTCTTCTTTTTATAATTTCTCCTTACTATCGGGTCTCCAGCAGCCCGCTTTACTGTTTGTCTGTCATCAATCCTGCAACACAGTGCTATTAGTATTTATATTTTTGACAGTTACGATACATAATAAAATACATTTATATCTATAACAGTACTTCTTGCCTAACGTGATGTATGTCCCTTATAATATACATTGTATTTATATGAAAGCTTGTGTATCAAATTTTTTTTAATTGTCACTTGGCCTATTGGCCATACAGTTAGGGTATATTACCCATAGTGTTATTCCTTTACATATATATATATAAAACAAAAGTATTAATACAGAGATTTAACAGTGCAATTATAATAATCCACAAGATTATACACATGTACAAGTTAAAAAAATATTATAAAACATCACAATTAAATTTTAATAATAAAATGTATCTGCAAACGGTAAATATTTATAATATTGAGGAACTTTTTTTTGACATGTCAGAATAAGAAATATGATGGGTTCCATCCAGTTATATTTCTACATTGTTCCTTGTCACGAAGCGCACCGTTCTCATATATACTGAAGCGTGTCCTAGGGCAATGAGATGACCTTCATTAATTGGGTAGCTTATATTCCATTGTTTTAAGTCTTTACAGGGACTGACTGATTCATCTTTGTGTCTCATGGATTCTAACTCCTCGTCATACGGACACGAGTGGCTTCTGAATCTACCTTGATTGAAATTCAACCTTGATATTATGAGCACAGCCTTTTTTAAACATATTTTTGAAGATACTACTGTGTTGTTGGTATGTGCGGATGTATCGGCCTGTAGCGTCTTCCCTTGGGTTGGTCAGTGGATTGCCACATATCGGATTGACGTATTTGTGTAGCCAGAAAAGAAGTATATATATATTTCAGTAGCTATTAAACGAGAAGAAGTAATATAAAATATTAACATATGATAGCACCTGTTTTGAAGTTAAAATGTAGTACTTTGCTGTTCACTTGTTTGTAGTTGCACGAGATACAAGTATTGCCGAACGTGAAGTTAAAGGGGTAATTGTTAATTACGGAGAAGCAATTGTATTAGCGATCTGGTGTTGCTGGAAGCATTTCAGGAAGTCTGGTCGATTCAGTTCTAATTGAAATCTGGGAAACAGCCAAAAAGTGCGGGGAGCCGGGAGGACGCCTGAGTCACCGGGCGAATCTTGTGGTTGACCAGCGGAGCCTGACTCACTTGGGAGGAACGCTGCCTGCGGCTAGTGACGCTGTCTGCTATTGTTTAGCTTACGACCTTACAACCGGCCCGCCCCGTCGGCTAGGTGGCTGAGGCACCGTGACAATGTCCAGCGCGGGCACGGGGTTAGCAGGTTCCAATACTGGTGGTGGAAGAATCAACAACGCAAACAACTCTCTACGCTGAACACACATTTATCACAGTAATTTACTTTTACAACACTTTCGAACACTGTTACACTCGGGAAGACCACGGAAAAGCACCACAGTTCACTTTTCTAGACATTGCCATGGTAACTGCCCATGCTTGACACGGGATTCTTGTGAACTCCTTGTTCATAACAATTGTAACGGGCAGTCTGTGAATTGGAGCTTAAAATTGGAGTTTTAGGGACTTATTCAGAGAAGAATATTGTAAGTTGTCCGTAGCGAGAACAAGCAAGCAAGATGCGTACTTGTATCCAACTACAGAGTTGCAAGATTCAAGAGTCCAAGGTTACTGCACCGCGTAGAGCTCTCGCACAGGATTGGACAGTGCACGTGGAAGAGACATGCTAGAGGGCATAAACTAGGGATGGGCAAAATATATCGATGTATCGATATATCGATATTTTTTCTAAATAATATCGATATTTATCGCCGATATTTTTATTTTCGGTATATCGATACATCGATATTGTATTTAGTATATCGATTTTAAGCACCAATTCGATATTTTTCCTACGAACGCAATTCAGTATCCAATTTAATCGTTACATGTATATAGGATAAATATACGTATATATCCAATCTTCTGAAAGTGTCTTAAAAAGTGAATTCGTCGAAATATAACAGCTTCATCAGCGGTTAATAGGTTAAAAAAAGCTGTTAAATTTTAACAATTTTACGTTAACGTCATTTTTATGTTATCATGTAAGCGGTTGTTTTATCTTTGTAGTTGAAATATTATCTTTTCAACTGTTTTTTTTTTTAAAATTTACGAATAACAATTAATGGGTTGATGAACCACAAGTCATTATGAATGACTGTTAATTCATTTAAATGTCTACAATCTAGTCTACAGTCAAAACTCCTTAATCGCAAGGAATACGTTCCGTAAATTAGCCGCAAATACGAAAATCTTGAATACGGAAACCTTGAATACAGAACGTTAGTTTATATAGGATTATAGGGAATACGTTCAAAGTATACAGAAAAATTTTGATGTAATGGAGTGATTATCGCACTTTGAACTTAATAGACCAATTCTGGATTGCTTTAAATCCTCTATCCTAAAGTTCATTGTAATGCTCTTTAAAATATGCATATAGATTTCTCGTGAATTACAGCCCCATCAAAGAATACTTTCTTGTGATTGCTGTCTTCGATTGATGTAGTGAGAGCGGTTTTTAATTTATTATTCACTGAGACACCAATCGTTTTTACTGATAGTAAGGTCCTCTTCGAACGCCTCTCCCGTATCAGGTTGTAGGCGATTACCATGGGTGATGTATATCCCTCCAAGGAAAGTCCTAGGAAGATGAACTGGGGTGGTTTCCCTTTTCACCGAACATGGTGGTGTAATGGTTAGCGTTCTGGCCTCGCATTCGGGAGAAGGGTGGGTCGAATCCCCGTCCGGGCATCCAGATTTGGGTTTTCCATGGTTTCCCAAATCACTCCAGGCAAATGCTGTGATGCTTCCTTCAAAAGGCCATGGCCGAATTCCTTCCCATTCCTTGTCCCCCATCCTTTCCCGTCTATAAAGACCTCAATGTTAAGAGACGTTAAGCAGTTTAAAAAAAAATCCCCGTATACTTCCTCAGTGTGACAGTGCTCCTAAGTGTGTATGACAGTGACACTGTGTGGCTCGGTATAGAGTGTTGTGGATGAGAGATGAAAGAAGGGAGAGGATGGAAGCCGGTGTCGGCTTGTTCAGGCCTACTTTTGCGAAACATTCTAAAGGGGCGCCAAGCTTAACATTCCCATCCACGGATGAATCACCATCAACATCGTATGCCCTTGCACCATACGCAATGTAGAGAGGTTTGGTGATTAGAAATTGCAACATACTGGTCAAGCCCTGATGATGAAAATCGTTGATGTAGTGTTAAGTGAAAATAATTCATTTGCAGCACTCTGCGATCACGCAAAAAGTATTGTGACTTATTTTAAGCAGTCTGTTAATGCTATGGATCTATTAAGATCTGAACAAGAAGCATCTGGGGAAAAGGAAGGAGAGGTGTTGACTCTGACACAAGCTGTTAGCACTAGATGGAACTCCTTCTTTAATACGTTAGAACGATTTGTCAGATTCTCTGCAATTGTAGCTAAAATCTTAGCTACAAAAAGTCAGTCAAATATAAACACACTTGATATGTTTGCAACTTAACAGCTTAATGTAATACGTGACCTCATTGTCCTGCTTGGTCCTTTCAAAGAAGCCACTGAAGAGGTTAGTGGTATAAATTATGTGACTGCTAGCTTAGCCATTCCTGTTACAAATGTGATTCGACAAGAAACGGAACAAGCTACTCCTTCGACCACTTTAGGATTCTCGGTAAAAGAGGCTTTACTCCAAAGAATTCAAGAGAAATTAAGTCCTTTAGAAGGAAATACATTCCTTGCAGCAGCTACCAATTTGGACCCGCGTTTCAAACGTATACACTTCACTTCTCCAATCGGTGAGTCAAATGCGATATCTACAATAATTAATGATATTCGCTTGGAACTTAGACGACGAGGACAAAGTTCTCCAGAAGTAAGTCTACAGCAGCAACACAATATATCGCAGATAACGCATCAATTTGGTCCGCACATTAAAAGCTATTATCCCTTAGCACTACTGTTATGCAAGGGGTTCCAAGCTCTGGCTCAGTTCCTAATGAGCTTAAGCAGTATCTGAACCAACCATTAATAGACAGAAAATCAGACCCAGTAAGGTTTTGGGTGAATTGCCAGTGCTCCAGCTTCTTCTGTGTCGTCCAAGAGAGTGGCTCCTGCAGTCAACTTAGCTGTACTGAACAACAGGAGTAGGTTGACGGGGGAGCACATAAAACAGAGAGTCCTTTTGATGTCCATATCAGACGAATACTGGTTTGATTGATTGAAAAAAATAATAAATTAATAATAGTTTGTATAATTTCTACCTGTGTCTTTAATTTTCAGAATTTTCTTAAATATTTTGATGTATTTTATGATTTTTTTTAGATAATTACTTGCTTTAGACAAAAATATCGAAATATCGATATATCGAAATATCGATATTTTTTCCCCGATATATATCGATAGTGTTTGTAAATATCGTTTCGATATTTATCGATATATTTTTTTGATTGCCCATCCCTAGCATAAACACCCTGTCGTCATGTTGAACGAGGTCTATTCTGCCCATAACCAAGTAACAGTAAGAGTGATAACATTTTTTTTAAATAAAGTTTCATTCCTCCCAGTCAGGATGGCCGGACGGGATTTGACAGCCGTCCTCTCGAATGTTAGGTAGGAGGGAAACTTTGTATCGCCAGTAACACAATGGGCGCAGGTTGCCTACTTATTGGTTGCCAGCGCTTTTTTACCTGCGCGAGCTGACACCGGTTCGCGCAGGTTATCAACACATTAGCATATTTATAATTATAGGCATTCAGCTGGTAGCATTTCAGACAAATGGCTTTAGCGTGAACATGCTTTGGGGGAAAAGCAAGATGTGTGGCTACGAATCTGATAACACCAATGTGAATAATTCGTCGCTGATGATTCCTTGATGAGAGGTGAAACGCGTACGGCATTTAAATAATACAGAAACATTTGCATTGGCGTTGTTTATAACATTTAATAAAAACTTTTATTAAATTTTGCTGCATTGTGTTGTGGATACTAATCATAAATTTATATCAGTTGACATTTGAGATTACGGCAAACATAGAGATGGAGGCACTTTCAAGCTTCAGATTTTTACCACTGTCTGTGCAATGAACAATTTGATATTCCAGAACCTAATGTTTTCACTGGATCTCATGTGACAGCTGCAATTGTGCTTTTAGAAGGTGAAGCATATCGCATTCTCACAAAGTTGTTGAAACTTTTTGGTGGACATAACTTGATGCTTGAGGAATTATGCTTTAACAAATGTTTATCTCGAGTGAGGAAAACAGTAAAATGTGCTTTTAGTATTTTGTTTTCAAAATAGCGATTGAAACAGATATAAAATTGGTTGATAATATTATAAAATATATATATGTTTTATATAATACAATTATTGAGAGAGAAGGCTTTGAGAATAATTCAACTAAGTTTTGTATTCAACAAAAAAGAAAAAAAAACTGCAACAACAAGCAGTAGGACGACTATCTAATGCAGTGAAAAGTGTGGGAATATTTATGTATCATATTGAATTCAATGAAACAGAATATGACTCATGTTAAATCAAATAAAAAATCATTTCACGTATCGTCTTCTTTCATTTCATAACTTATTTCCTTGCAGCATCTGCCGACAACATTTCTGTTGCTGTGCAGCTTATCCTTCTTGTCCTAGGTCTGGGACTTATCAAAAACAGCAAAAATTAACGATTCAGCATCCATGAATGCGTACAACCAGCGCCAGCCTGCACGTCGGAATGGTCTGTTCATTGTGGCGGGCAGGCTGACGCTGGTTACAGTACTTGTAAGCAGGCACCTGCCGCTACTGTGAACGTGCTCATTTGATAACAAGGACACATTCTTTCTGCCGGCAACCAGCACGCAGGCTACCTGCGTTTGTGTGTCCGTACCCAGCTGTGTCTGGCTGTTATTTTCGGGCGGCGGCGTGGCAAGCCATGCTGCCCGCAACATTGTTTCATGTAGTTATTGTTAGTTATTTGAGTAGATAAAAGTATTGTTGGGTATGTTAGATGAATTATTCAGTCTGCGTAACTTAAAAGACGAAAGAACTGAGTCGATTGGAACGGTAATGCCGAGACGGTTGGCATAAGTATAAAGTTCCCCTCAGTATTCTATACCAGCCTAATCATAGAGCAGCACAGTACGTGAACTCCGCAGGGTTTTTTCACCATTAAGACCATCCTAGATGGTCATAAGCCCTGGTTTTTCCCCTGAAAGTGAAATAAAAAGTGTCGCAAAGAATAAACACCCTATCCTAACCCCCAGGGGCGGATCCAGGATTTTGGTTTGGGGGGTGGGGGGGCTTGAGTGGATTTTGGTTTGCGGGGGGGGGGGGGGGGGGCTTGAGTGAATTTTGGTTCACAGTTTATAGCTTCTACGGGCCTCGGATCTGTAGAGCTAAAAAAAAAAGTCTCGAAAATTACAATATTGGGGGTGGACCTAGATACTTTTGGGGTGGGGGCTTGAGCTCCCTAGCGCCCCCCCCCCTCTGGATCCATCCCTGCTAACACCTGAAAGTTATACTACCGAAGGTAGTGAGAATTCAATCACAGCCGCAGAGGCAGCTGAAAAACAAAGAGTTGTTTGTCATTCTTCGAAATAATGTTGTAATGCCTCTTGGTGATCTTATTTGGCAATATCGGGTTGGATCGTGATTAAACATTTAGTCGTTCGGTGCATTAATTCAGTAATGCTTAGGTTATATTTGTATGAGGACCTGTTCAGACATTTAGTAAGATCAAGTTTGTAGCATTGTAGCCAAGCGTTGCGTGCGTGATATTTCCTTCCGGTGTCACTTTAGTCAGTAATTGCGGATAAATGTATGGTTAGTTTTTTATGATTAAAGTATTTGTTAAACTTATCCAGTGTATGTTGTTAAGTCATTTCCAGTCGTTCCCGAACTATTCGGGTTAGTCAGCCAGTATTAGTGGGCCACATAATACTTGCATATAGCTACGATAGGTATTCAAACATAACAAAGATATAAGAAACACAGCTAAAATTACAATCAAAAAATAAAAACCAACAGGAAGACATATGCAGAGTATTTTTTTTCTTTTTAAAAAAATAAAAAATTAAAAAAAATTAGGTAGCATATCCTATACCACTGCTGTTGGCGGGCCTGGGGTTGGGCAGCCTTGCATTACACAAAAAAAAAAAATTAAAAAAAAAAAAATAAATAAATAAATAAAAAAAAAATCACTTGTCGCATACGGATAATAGTTAGACGTTTCGCAGACAGATGGCAACTCAACTTGTCTCCTCGGCAGGCTCAGCGACAAGCCAGCCAAATCCCAAACACCTCCCAACTTAGGTTAGCAGAGAACTATAGAGTGACGTTCGCTATCTCCTAAGCGATGAACATAATTCAGTTGCTCTCCCTATAAAATGGTGGGCTAGTAGTAATACAGTGAGGAGAGAAGCAAGGTTGTGGCCCTATTCGAAGCTCGCGAGAAAATATTTAAACGAGGGGAAAAGACGCATATTCATACGGAAATTTAAAACAGTGATAACGATAAAACAAAATGTGAAAAGCAAAAGAGCCGCCCCTTTAGACCTGAAAATACGTGTAACGATGCTTCTTTCTTCTTGCGATGAGAAGACAAGGAAAGAAGGTAAGGGAGTAGGATTTATGTGCAGACGGTGAACGTAACGAAAGTTCTCCCTCGCGTCTTTGTGCGAGAGTATGCCTTGTTAGCCTGAACAGCGCAGCTGTGGACCAACTTCCGCACGTATTAGCTTTGTGATATTTGCTGTCACCCGTCTCGCGAAAGCAATCTTCCCATCGAATCTTAAAGTTAACCATTTTCTGGATGAATGGCTCCGTCAGCTGGCTCCGTCAGGTAATTATATCACGATACGTCAGTCAGTAACGAGTGTACAGTTGGCCGAACAATCCTTGTTCTTTCTGCACCCAGCCATTACGTTGATTATCAGTTACATACGAGCACATGTTACTCATTTGGTTATTTATCAAAAATTCAGTAACTGCAGAAAAGTCTCTAAAAATTTACTGTAACACTTAGGACGCTACTGTAAATTTGGAAGATTTTTTTGGATCAGTAACGGCCTTCATACCGAGACCTATATGGATATGTTATTTCAAGAATTGTATATAGCAATCTGTGAGTTGATTAATTACAGTTTTTATATTTTCTGAGCAATTAATAGTGAATTTGTGTAAATGAACATTGTTTTATGAAGATAAATTATATAAATACTATTGAATATGTTCAAGGACAGTATTATGCATGAAAAATTCATTAGAAATTTGTAATTGTTGGTATTGATGTGAGCTGCGATGTTTGAATGACAATTTGCCACGGTTCGGACTTATTTATGTCGATAATTTTGTTTGTAAATACATGAAAATATCTTTAATTCTGATTTTTGTGTTCTGATTGTTTTAATGTGATTTTAATTGTTCAAGCATTGTTAGAATTCGAGAAACATCGGTCGGCTTTCTCTCTGTTATTCTGGGAATTTTTGGAGCGTCTATATAAAGCGAACGGCAGAGACGAGTTTAAGTTGAAAGTTGTTGTCAATCAGTAGTTCTCGGAAGTGTGTGAGTTTAATCGCTGGAACTTTTGCTTATGTTTGTATTTAGCATCTTTGGATCGAACCGACGCGACGCCTGTTTGTATTATGTTATTATGGAGAGCGCGGGAGAATAAATAAAGCGAAATTGATTCTTCGTACTAGTTGTTTCAAGAAGCCAAATTCCTAGCAAGTAGCTTCTGATATAACGGGGAATTAGGTTTTTTTCACAATGTTTTTACTGAGTTCTAGCATAGCATATTCGGTTTACGTTAAAACATGGCCATAGGCGCACAGAAGACGGTGGACCTCACCACGTGGAAGAGACGCACCCAGCAATCTCTTGGGTATTGGTACTTCAGGGACTAACAGCCCTCAGAGCCAGCCCTTTTATGAAATATTATTTTAAGAAGTATGTGTAGCGAGATGGGAGTTGATCAATTAGGAATTTGTGTATATTTCATGTGGTTAATTGTGAATTTGTGGGTACTCGTCACGTGAATGGACATTGTTTTGCACAGAAAAAAAAATGTGTAAATGATATGTGATACGATCAACGACAGTATTATGTATGAGACATTAATTAAAAATTTGTAATTGTAAGCGTTGAGGTGAGCCACGATATTAGGGGGACAGTTCTTAACCAGGGGCGTAGCTAGGGTTGCCAGATACAGGATTATAATTTCCGGGACATTTCTGGAATTTAAAAAAAAAAAAAAAAAAAAAAAAAAAAAAAATTAGTGGTATGTTTAAAGAGTGAACAAAAATTCAAATTAATAACAAAAGTTGTATTTTAAGTAAAAATTATGCTACATAACATATATATATAAGATTATTAATTCAACTTAGGTTTAAAATCCATATCAAGTAATACTTTTTAAATACCTTAAAACAAAAATTAAGCACCTCTTTCGTAGAAAGTCAACATTTGGTATTATCACTCAAAAAGAAAAATACTAAACTTAAAACAAAAACTGAATATTTATTTTAGGGTTATTAATCAAACGTCGGTAGAAAATCAACATCAGATATTACAAACAATAGACAAAAATTGACCATGTCTCATCTCATTTGTTAAACCGAAATCTACATCAATCTAAATGAATGTTAATTAGCTACTTTTTTAATATTTATCACTACATTTTGCTATTTTCACTAGCTTTTCTCCGTCACTGCTTTGCAAAACTGATAAAATTTCTGAGCAAGACTCTTCAAAATTGATACGAGTTTGCAGTTCAGCCTTGATTAAGTCCATGGACATTCTGTTTAGCTCTTTAGTTCGTAAATTGTTCAACAGGCTAAAAATTCTCTCGAAAAAGGCGTTGCTTGTTGGAATTGACAAAACGAAAATAACTATTTTCTTTAAATTTACAAAATCATTAGAAACGTTTGTCCTAAAGAAATATGCCCAGATTTTATCGTTTTGCAAGTCTTTTGGAAGTACCTCAAAGACAGCTTTCAGTCATGTGAACTCTGTATAAAGGGAATCAATGTTAACTGCATCTTAAATTTTCAATATCGCAGGAAATTCAGAGGGTATTTCCCGTGTCAATTTCAATTCCTTTGATTTAACAGACAAATGCTCAAACTTTTTGTAAATTCCAAAAGCCCAAAATCATACCTCTCCTCTAAACATTTTATTGCTCTTTGTAGGAAAATGTGTGCCTGTGATTTAAATTTAATTTTCTGGTCTTCGGTGAGGTTTCTGAAAACTCTTCTGACTTTACTTCCTAATAAATTATCAGCCAAACTGCTTTTTAATTGGTCAAAAAGACTTCGCATTGCACGATCAATGTCCAGAATAGTGAAGCTATCACTTTCCTTCCTCCTTGAGTTGAACAGTCTATGTAATATTGTCTCTGGTCGTCGGCAAGGTGGAGTGCGAACTCCTCTACCTCCCGCTGCGAGCGCGCCATGCCTGACTTGGTCTCGTGGCCCCCGTATAAGTTATATATATATATATATATATATAATGATAATAATAAAAAATACTAGTATACGTGAATTCCGGGACAGTAAAGATTAATTCCTGGACACGGGACCAGACACAAAATTCCGGGACATTCCCGGATTTCCCGGCCATCTGGCAACCCTAGGCGTAGTTATGGGAGGGCTAGGTGGTGCCATGCAACTGGGCCCCAAGCTCATGGCGCTCCCAAGCGTACCTTGAAGGAGACCCCAAACGCAGCTCAGGGAGCCCTTGCCAGCAAACCTCACAACACCTGGTAGAGCTAAAAAAATATTTTTTTTGCACCGGGGCCTTTGTTAACCTAGCTATGCCACTGTTATTAACTGTTTGGACTGGTTTATATTGATAATTATGTGTGTAAATACCCGCAAATATTTTTAATTTTCATTACCGAATGTTTCATGATGATTGTGAATGATTTTGTATTAATCTGAATTGTTTTAATGTGGTTTTGATTGATGGCTGCATTGTCGCCGTTCGAGAAACATCGATCGGCTCTCTCTGTGTTATTCCGGATTTTTCTGTAGCTGCTATATAAACGAGAGGCAGATACGAGTAGTTAGTTGAAACTTAGTTGTAAGTCAATTGTTTTCGGATGTTTTACAGTCGTTTGTTTAGTTTAATCGCTGAAATATTTGTACGTTTGTGCTTATTGTCTTTGCAGAAGTCTGGTGCCTCATATTATCTTATAGCTCAGGGAGAGATAAATATATAAATTGAAAGTGATGCGTCCGTGTTGTCATTTGGTAGAACTATTGATTCCAGTCAAGAATATTAGTAAGCGATAACATTTGGAGAAAGATAAAATCCCCTGAAGACCAAGACACGACCTGTGAATGGAACGAATGATCATCAACTGACGAAAGGTATGAATAGCAAGAGCTAGTCAATAACCAAAACCTTAACAAGAGTTTAGCAGTAGCCAGACTATTTAATTCAACCATTAAAAAAATTGTATCATTTGCTGAAAATGATAATCAATATAGCTAAAGATGATTGACTTCTGACATCACATTTTGTACGCAATGAGGTATTGTAAATGTGTTAATTTTAATAAACTCTCCTTGTTTCTTCGTGTATTCACTTTGCTGAATATTTAATATCCGGAACCAAACAAAATACTGACTCTTTTTATATTCTAATTAATTTATTTACTTTGAAGTGGGCTTTCTTAATGCTCGGATTATGCTAGTATCATCGACTTTCAGTTTTAATCTTTCACCGAGCGTGGTAAGTGAGTGGTAACTTTCTGGTCTCGCATTCGGGAGGACGCCAGTTCGAATCCCCGTCCGAGCATCCAGATTATGGTTTTCCAAGGTTTCCGCAAATTACTCCAGGGGAATTCCTGGATTCTTCCTTTAAAATGCCATGACCAAACTCCTTCCCGTTTCTTGCCACCAATCCTATCCCGCCTCTAATGACCTCGACGTCGACGAGGCGTAAATTCATAAGTAAAAACATTAATAATAATAATCTTTCCACCCTACGCTAAAAATTCAGAGTTTTTTTATTATTACTTTGTAACGAAGCCGGCGAGGAACCCTTCGGGGACGGCATCACTGCGAACTGAGAGGAAGACCTTAGTAACCAACAGAATTGTATCCTCCTTAACGCACGCTATACTCAAAGGGGAATTTAACGCAGGTATCTACAGTGAAGAGCCAAAGAATCTGGTATAAGCATGCGTATGCAAACACAGAGATATGTAAACACCCGGAGTACGGCGCTGCGGTCGGCTACGCCTATATAAGACAACAGGTGTCTAGCGCAGGTGTTAGATCGGTGACTGCTGCTACAATGGCATATTATCACGATATAAGTGAGTTTGAATATGGCGTTATAGTCGGCGCACGAGAGATGGGACACAGCATCTCCGAGGTAGCGATGAAGTGGGTTTTTTCCCGTAAGACCATTTCACAAGTGCACTGCGAATATCGGGAATCCGATAAAACATCAAATCTCCGACATCGCTGCGGCCGGAAAAAGATCCTGCAAGAACGGGACCAACAACGAATGAAGAGAATCGTTCGACGTGACAGAAGTGCAACCCTTCTGAAAATTACTGCCGATTTGAGTGCTGGGCCATCAACAAATGTCAGCGTGCGAACCATACAACGACACATCATCGATATGTGCTTTTGAAGCCGAAGGCCCATTCGTGTACCCTTGCTGATTGCTCGACACTAAGCTCTACACCTTGATTGGGCCCGTCAACACCGACATTGGATTGTTGATGATTGAAAACATGTTGCCTGGTTTAACGAGTCTCGTTTCCAATTGTACCGAGCGGATGAACGTGTACGGGTATCGAGACAATCTCATGAATTCACGGACCCTGCATGTCAGCAAGGGACTGTTCAAGCTGGTGGAGGCTCTGTAATGGTGTGGCGGGTGTGTGCAGCTGGAGTGGCATGAGACCCCTGATACGTCTAGATACGACTTTAACAGGTGACACGTACGTACGCATCCTGGCTGATCACCTACATCCATTCATGCCCATTGTGCATTCCGACGGACTTGGACAATTCCGGCAGGACAATGCGACACCCCACACGTCCACAATTGCTACGGAGTGGCTCCAGGAACATTCTTCTGAGTTTAAACGCCTCCTCTAGCCACCAAAACTCCCCAGACATGAACATTATTGAGCATATCTGGGATGCCTTGCAACGTGCCGTTCGGAAGAGAACTCCACCCCCTGGAACCCTTACGGATTTATCGACAGCCCTGCAGGATTCGTGGTGTTAATTCCCTCCATCACTACTTCACACATTAGTCGAGTCCATGCCACGTCGTGTTGTGGCACTTCTGCGGGTTCGCGGGGACCCAGTGTACCAGTTTCTTTGGCTCTTCAATGTACTTCGGGTAATGTGTCCAACTCGTGCGCTGACGAATCTCATTAAACAGGTGATACATTTGACAGTACGTAATGGGGGGCCTCCATTAATTACGTGAGGTGTTTTTCCTGATATCTGGACCCCTCCCGCGGTGAGATCTGTTGGGACTCTCCCCTATGGTGAGGTGAGATATTGAGGGACTCCCCCCCCCCCCCCTCCCTCTTGCTGACAACCTCGTATCTTTTGGAGTCTTTGGGATACTTATTAGCTCTCCTGTTTTAAGGGCGGTTAGACGCAGTTTGTAGACCCCCCTCTCTTAGTGTGAGTTTTACGCGGACCCCCCCCCCCCCTATTTAACCTCACGTATTTAATGGATACGCCCTTACCGTTCAGTAGGGTCCACACCACGTTTCTGAAATTCTATCTTTCCCACTGAACGGGAGGCAACAGTGCACAGCGCGAGTCTATGGGACGGAGCACAACATCCCGGTAGACTCTCGTAAACAGACTTCAGCCAACTATCCACATTACGAATGGCCACCACGGGATGCTGTCAGTGACACTGACAAGGACCTAACAAGTTCATTGAGTCAGCCATGTAATCCCATCGATTAATGTTACTGAGTGATTCGGAAGGATGCGGGTTCGAATCCACGTCCGGACATCCAGATTTGTTTTTTTTTTTTTATAGTTTCCCCAAATCACTCCAGGCGAATGCCGGGATGTTTCCTTCAAAAAGGCCAAGGTCGAATTCCTTCCCGTTCCATGCCCCAGTCCCATGCCGCCTCTAATGACCTCGCTTGTCGCCGAGGCATAAAGCCCAAACAAAAAACGTTACTGAGTGCTAACAACAGCAGTGTCGCACAAACTACTTGAGACCCTCTCCGCTCCAACCGGCGGCACCATAGAGGTATCGTCGGCACTGGTGTTCCCTCGTGGTAAACACCGTCTGGTGATGAGTCCACTGACGTTATAACTGATGTTTGATTTATCCCCTCTCCCCATATGAACGCCAAGAATCTAAAGGATCTGAGGAAACTCAGGAAAACTAACCATGTTTCCTGTTATTTCCTACGATAACACTGAATCCTTGGAGGAATTAATACTAGACGAATCCAAAAACGTCTTCAAACCACCCAGACCTCTGGATCGAAAGACTCCGTGATAGCGGGGTCGGCGAGTATGTGTTCAAATTTCGGATGATAATTATAATAATTCCGTATGGTTATAATGACCTGGTGACAGTGTTTCTATTGGCTGCGCATTCCGCCCCTGTCGTAGCCACCATTACCTAATCCGGCAATCCTAGCGGGTGCAGGGGACCTGCAGTTTAACGTGGAATCCGAACCACGGAAGCGTTCTGGCGTACCTCACATTGCACAGCAAGCTACCAGATGTGAAATTCGGGTTAAGAGCCTACGAAAATCGCCGCGGAGACAGGGACTCGAGTTAGAGATCTTTCGATCCCCTGTGAGACATCTTGACCACTGAGCCACCAGAACGGTACTGTCAGAAGATGATTCTTGCACCGACACACTACTCACTACAAGCCTGGCGGGAGTAATGGGGTAGCTCAATGGGTGAGTGCATTGAAACAGTCGTAATGAAGTCATAGATGGAACATACCTCCACCGAGCATAGCAGCAATTTTCTGAGCGAATGTTTCAAACATTTACACTTTCTGTCACAAAAATCATCAGTTCACAATCGCAATAACGTATTACAAATTGGCACGAAGGTACACGTTTCAGAGACAAATAAAAAATGTCAGAGTTGTTAACTTATCTATTATTAAAAACCATTGCAACAGACATCCCTCAAAAATTACTCTGCAGATTTAACAACTTTTTTTACTCATATTTATCTTATGAATGTGTTTTAACAAGGGCATAGGTATTCTGTATAATTAGATCCATACGACATGTCAGAACACATACAAATCTGTAAGCGGCCGTTTCTGTGGGTTTTCTGCGTCTAAGCGTCATTCAGAAACTACCGCTTTGATACTTTTTAAGGATATAACTTAAAAACTGCGATATCTTTTATAAGTCTGAGTGATCGTTGAAAGAAGAAATAAATGTAAGCCGAACAGACAAACGCCAAAGATCACACAACATCAAAGATAATCTCTGACTGTTTGGATTCTGTTAACATTGTTACTGACTACGGTACTCGTGAAGGCAGTTTAAACTATTAGAAACTAAATTCATCGTGTGTTATGCAGGCACCACGAAATTAAGGTTTTTTTTTCTCTTTACATCTGCGAAATGTGAGTCTCCGCGGGCGAGGCCACTGGGAAATGCTAATATTTATATATATCAACAATTTTGATATATAGAATTCAGTCTGTACAACTGTTAACGAACTGCAAACCGTGACAAATCACTCTCGAATTATGACAGCGGAATTCTAAATCATGAACGGAAATCTGTTCCAGATTTATTCAGGAAATAGGCTATGACGTGTATATTTGTTTTTAGTGCCGGAATAGGAGACCGTCGAAGCTAACTGTAAGGTGAGTTTACCTGTTCGTTATGGAGTGATATAACTATCAACTGAGCGACGCTAACTGTCTTCCCACAACAGCTTAACGACAGTCTGCAGTGACGTCACCGCGAAGGAAACGCGCGAGCCGCAGTTTACAGCCGTCATTCACACATAAACACGGTTTCACCATTTCCGCTTGAACCGCCACCGTGAGCTTTCTTCGTCTCTTCCTCCTGTCACCACTTATCAAAAAATTTCGCAGATGTTTTGTATTATCAAATTAAACTTAACTTAGTCCACAACCCGAAAGTTGGTTGGATTCTCCAGAAGGAGGCATACTAAGCCATTGTGTCAGAGGTAGGACGCCTCTGGAACCTACAGTTTAACGTGGAATCCGAACCACGGAGCGTCCTGGCATAGCTCATATGATTAAACACAACTCTGCGCTTGCCGGGATTCGTGCCCGGGGCAGGAGTAGCGAACGTTTTGAAAGCAAGCGCCTTAGCCACTGAGCTACCAGAACAGTATCAAATTATTTTATTTTAAATAATTCTCCTGCATGTGACTGCGGTGCTCTTTCCCAGAGTGTGGAGCATATTAGCAGGGAATGCCCTCTAAGGAAGTATGATGGACCATTTGAAGATCTTTTTGGAGCTCCAAGTTCCTTCGCAGAATGGCTGGAAGAACTGGACATCAGCTTGTGAATGCTACCAACGTTCTTGTAATTGTATATATTTATTACTGTACTAGAATAAGCCCGTGACCGTTTTTTGCGTATCGTCACGGGTCTAGAATAGTTCCAGTTTCTAGGATGAAAGATTGTGACAGGTTGATCTGATTTGACAAAAATAATTGTTTAAAAAACATAAAAACCGCCTTCAAAAAAGGACACTAAAATTTTAAAATAACTTTATACCTTGCTTAGAAGAAAGTAAATTTAAATGGACAATATTTTACATTACTGTTATTGAAATTTTTACATTAATTAGTTATTTTTGGAGTCGGTGCCAGATCGCGCAGATCGAATTACGAACAGAAATACCAAATATTTTACAGCATGTCGTGATGAAGATAGTTTTATTGCGGGAGACAGCTTAGGGACACAAATTAACGGTGTGTTATCTGTGGCTAGGCCTCGTTGGTTATCCAGGCATATCTCTGGCGCTACAGTGTTAGTTGGTAGGCTGCATCATGCAGTGAACACTTTATAGTTAGCATAATATTGGTGTATCATCTATATGTTTCAGTTTTGTTGAAAAATGTTTCTAGAATTAATTGGAGGTAAGTAGTAACATGATTTTTTAAGTATTATTGTTATTTATTATTGTTTTTATCTTTTTGTTTTTCTTGCTTTGGCTGGCACCGACTCCAAAAATAACTAATTAACGTAAAAATTTCAATAACAGTAATGTAAAATATTGTCCATTTAAATTTACTTTCTTCTAAGCAAGTTATTTTAAAATTTTTAGTGTCCTTTTTTGAAGGCGGTTTTTATGTTTTTCAAACAATTATTTTATTTTTAAATTTTTAGTAATATTTAAATATGCCGCAGCAGTTCTCATTTTGCAAACTTCCTGGTAGCTCAGTGGTTAAAGCAAATGCTTTTAAAAAAATCTGTCTTTAAAACAACTTTCAGAATGGGGTATATTGGATGCTGTGTTATGGAATGTCAGTTTACATTTTGGTCCAGGCTGTGTTTCGATCTAATCATAACATCTGTTTAAGCTGCTGCTCAATAATCGAAAAAATGTAACATCTGGACATTAATACATATCACATACACAAATCTGTCTCTGGAATATATTTGTTCGTTCCGGCATCACACAGAAAATATAGATATTTAATTGGTTTCCACAACGTAAAAGCTCGGGGTCCAAGTTGAAATCTGAAGTACATGTTGAGACATTAGGACACATACATTTTATATATATTCTGCATTGACTTAAAAATAGCTTAATTGATTTTGACGGTACTTAAAACTGTGGATTTTGTAAAGAACATTGGAAATTATAAACGATGGGAGTAAAGAAGAAGAGGGATTGGACTTTTGTATACCAAATGTAGACTGTTTTTTCTGATTGATTTAAAGTATACATTTGTAAATTTCTATTGATATCATATAAAAATTTTAGGATTGTATAAAAAAAATAATTAAGGGGTGTGGAGGTGAATAGTAATTACGTTTTTGTTAAGGTAGTGTGGACAGTATTTTTCTCTTTGTTTTAAAGTATACATGTGCAAAGTTCCATCGAAACCAGACAAAAACTATAGCTTTGTGTAAAGAACATGTACAAAAATTAAATGGGGTAAGGGAGTGAGCGGTGAGGGTTATGTAAACAGAATGTTTCTCTTTGTTACTAAGTTTACATTTGCAGTGTTCCATCGAAATCTGATGAAAACGGCAGGTATCTATAAAGAACATTGGAAATTAGGAGGGGTGGGGGTAGAACAAAGAGGGGTTGGGCTTCTGCAACCTAATTTAAACACAATTGTTACGTATTTTTTAACAAATTTTCTTCAGAATCAGATAGAAACTGTGCTTTGTGTAGATTAAAGGGGTGGAAAGGGGAAGAGATGTTTGGCTTCTCTAAACCAAATGCAGACAGTATTTTTCTGTTTGTTTTGAAGTATACATGTGCATATTCCTTCAAAATCAGATATAAACGGTAACTTTATATAATGAACATTGACAGTATTTAAAGGGGTAGAAAGGGGAATAGGGTTTGTGTTTTTGTCAAAGTAATGTGAGTAGTATGTTTCTTTTTCTATTTGCTTTAAAGTATACACATGTGAAGTTCCACTGAAATCGGATTAAAATGTGGGTTTGTACAACCATTAAGGGATATAAAAGGGGAGCTAGGGTAGTTTTTTTATTTTTTGGTCAGAAATCTTCTCCATAAAAAAATACATATATGTGCCAACTTTCATACCGATCGGTCAAATGGTGTCAACTGTAGCTTTTCAAAAAAAAAAAAAAAAAAAAAAAAAAAAAAAAAAAAAAAAAAAAAAAAAAAAAAAAAAAATTGACAAAAGTCAAGGGGCGGAAATGGGGAAAAGGGTTCAGTTTTTGCAAACCAAAAGCTTACATTATTTTTCTCTTTGTTTTACAGTAAAAGTTTGCTAAGTTCTATCTAAACTGGATAAAAACTGTGGGTTTGTATAAAAATAAAACGGTTTAATGGGGAGTGGGGGTGGTTTTTTGATTTTTTGGTCAGAAACCTTCCTCGTGAAAAAATACATATAAGCGCCAACTTTCATGGTAATAGGTCAAACGGTGGCGACTGTAGATTTTTATATATAAAAAAAATTGACAAAAATTAAGGGGTTGGTAGGAGGGAGAGGGGTTGAGCTATGGCAGACCAAATGTTGACAAGATTTTTCTGTTTGTTTGAAAGTATGCATTGGAAAAGTTCAATCAAAATCAGATATAAAATATAGGTTTCTATAAAATTAAGTGGTGTTAAGGGGGAGATGGGGTGACTTTTTTATTTTTTGGTCAGACATCTAGTCCATGAAATAATACATGTATATGACAACTTTAATGGAGATCAGTTAAATGATGTCGACTACAGTTTTTTATAAATAATATTGGTAAAAATTAAGGGATGGATAGGGTGAGAGGGGTTCAGTTTTTTCAAACCAAATGTTGACAGCATTTTTCTCTTTATTTTTGACTAGACATGTCCAAAGTTCCATTGAAATCGGATAAAAAATGTGGGTTTGTATAAAAATTAGGGGGTGTAAAGGGAGAGACGGGTGTTTTTTTTTAGTTTTTTTTTTTGGGTCAGAAAACTTTTCCATGAAAAATTACATGTATATGCCAACATTAATGGAGATCAGTTAAATGGTGTCGACTTTAGCTTTGTATAAAGAACATTGGCAAAAATTAAGGGGTGGATAGGGGGAGAAGGGTTCGGTTTTTTCAGACCAAAAGTTGACAGTATTTTTCTGTTTATTTTTTACTATACATTTCCAAAGTTCCATCAAAATCGGATAAAAAGTGTGGGTTTGTATAAAAGTTAAGGGGTGTAAAGGGGTAGAAGGGGTGGTTTCTCAATGAAATTCATATGGGACCACTTTGAAGGTATACTGTATCCACTATAAAAATTTCAATTAAATCGGTTGAAAATTGGCGAAGATATCGCTGAACATACATCCAAAAAAAAAAAAAAATCAGATGAATTGAGAACCTCCTCCTTTTTGAAGTCGGTTAAAAATGTAAACTTGACCAGTGTTTCAGGATGAATAAAATCTGTTGAGCTTGAAGAACTCAGAAGCTTTAATAGAGGTAGGTATTAAACACGAACAGGACGATAGCGCAATCGTATAATTGCTTAAATAGAACCTTATTTGTATTTGACCCTTTAAGTTCACTCCTAATGTAATCATTGGTCATAGTATCTGTAAAGAGCAGAAAACTTAATACACATTCAATATTATTAAATAGTTGAGCAGCTCCGAAGAAATTAATTTCCATAAAACTCGATTCGGTAACATATTTGGTCTAATGTTCACTTAAAATAACTTAATAACTCACGTACAGCGAACATGAACATAAGCTATTAACGAAAGTGGTCAGTAAAATCCCTAAAAAGCAAATAAACCGTAATACATAAACTTTGGTCATCAACAACATTAATGAAAATTTTAATTAGTTTGACATTTTTCCAAGCCGGAATAACAATTGTCATTCGTGGTTACAGCAGAGGCCATGAGTAATTTTTTTTTTTTTTAAGTTGCTTTCATTAGCAACATGTTACTGACAAGCAGACCTACTTTTTTTTCAACCGAAAAATTTATCAAACTATGAAATGCTACGAAAATAAATCTTAATGACTGTATTATGGCTATTAATTTTGTAATAGTTGCTTAGCTACTAAATTGTGGATATAACCACGAATTTCTTATAAGGTATCTATGGTCGCTGTTTTGCGAGTGGAGGCTGCCCCATGACGTCACCATTTTTCAGCCAATAGCTATCGAGGTGAGTGAGTGACCTTACGAAATTATATAGTAGATTAGTTGTTTACCATACGACAAATAAATAATAAATAAATTATTTTAAACAACCCCATCATTCAGTTGATCATTTTTTCTCTTAATAGTTACTGATGTACCAGGAAATTACGATACTCATAGTAGAGGGTCACTGCTATTAACGCGAAAAAAAAAAAACTAAAAAATATTTAATAATTTTTTATTATTTCAACTGAATTTTGTATTTGCCTGTATCAGTTATAATACAGTTTATTTAATATCATCAAATATCCGTAATTCATCTATTACGGGAGGTTGTTCGACATTACCCCTGTTGTAAGTATTCGAAAAGTTAACATAAGTGAAGACAGTATGTTTTTCCAAGATTCTAAGCTCTAAATTTTATTGTAAGGAATCATTTAATTCGAGGAGTGCACTAATAGTGTAACAAATCCTGCAAATATGGTAAAAAAAAAATTACAATGATTGATGATTGAAACGAGCACGTGTGTTCCACAACGAGACGATAGTACCCCGTAACGACTTGAGATGGGATCTTCTGCCAGCTGAACTTTCTAGACACAATTTACGTAAATGTAAATGCTCGTTCTACTATAGCGTTTTGAACGATGAATACAATTTCGATAGACACAGAGGTAGTAAGTGGTCTCACAGTGTTGATGAATGATAAAATATAAACACGTAACTTTTGGACTACTGTTTTTCCAGGATTTACACTTCGTCATTTTCGAAATCACTGGAAAATTTAGAGCGATTAACCGGAGATAATAAGTTGCCGACGTTTTAAAGAAGCATTTACTCTGAAATCAGGATCGGCGGACAAAGGATCGAAGCCGTGTCCTGCTGAACTGAACGTTTACTTGCAATGGCTATGAGAATCGAACATAACGCTTAACAGTCTTCCATCATTGGTTTCGCTCTCTGCGCGATGGTTAAAAATCGTAGAAAATTCAAACGTGAAGAGAGATTAGGTAATATGCAACACCTAATTTTCTTCAGATTGATCGGCGTATACTAGACTAGCTCAATAAGAGCTGTGATTGCCTTCACTAGAAGGCAAAGCCAATTTGCTGGCTCATAAAACAAGTATCTTTACTTCCAGTTGTAATAAAAGTAAAACGTCGCTATAAAACGACCTGCTAGGGAAGTATTAACAACAATGTCTAAAGATAAGGGTCTCTAGTTTTTTTCCGTCTAGCTCAGCTAAATAAACAAATTTGTTTTGGCAGACTTGTTTCGGTTACTTATTCAATCATCCTCGGTGCCAGTTTTTTATTTCATTTTTACATTGTAGTCGGGGAATACACAAACATAGCAGGTGGGGAAAATTATTTTGCTTTCAAAACGTAGCAAGTTTTTGTGGTTAAAATGACACTACAGGGCGTGTGTGAAACATATATAGTAAGAAAAACAAAACACTGAGATGAAACTTTCCCCGACTGCTATGTAAACAGGAAATAAAAACTGGCACTTAGGATGACTGAATAAATAATAGAAACAAGTATGCAAAAACAAAGTATTTTATTTAGCAGCACGAGAAGGAAAAACCACTACAAGCCCCTATTATTAAAGCAGCTAAGCATAAAAGGCCTAATATCAACACGTTAAATGTCAAAGGATATTTGTTAAATTATTTATATTTCTGAAGTGCAAAAAACCTTCGTCAAGTATAATACGCAGGATTATAAAACATGGGTGAAGAGCAGACGTCAGCGAGAACGAAAGCTCTGTCAGTCTCATTCTGGACATCGCTGGCCCAACGAGTTGAAGAGAAATCCTGTGACCACAGTTCAAAGAGGCAAGATAGTGGCTGTACGTAGCACACGACATCTTGGACAAAAACTACGAGAACTTAAAAACCACGTTCCTGGCTTACAGACTACACCAACTGACGGAAGCAGAGTGAAGTTCAGCAAGTTCAAGAAATTAAACATTCATGGTTTGATCGGTAAACTATTTCTAATCTGACCCCCGATCTTCACATGTTTTACACTTTTTATTAATGTGTCTTTCGACCAATGTTCTGATCATATCTGGATCAACGGAGTGCTTCCTGAAAGGCTGTTCCGTGAAAATCAGAGGTTACTGGTTTTAAATACAACAGTTTATTGAATATTGTTTCATCAGACATCATGCACATTTTTCTCTTCTTTCAGCAGTGTGTTAGCCATAGAAATGTGCAAGGCAGCTAACGATTAAACGTAATCCTACGTTTTAATTTTACCAGTCTTTCCTAGCAGTCTGCCAATTTAGTATCGTTATATACACAAATCTGCAAGTGATCGTTTCCGTAGGTTTCCTTTGTCCCGCACAACACGAAAACTACTAACTCGTTCTTGATGGGGTTTGTACAGTTTGAAAGCTCAGGGTCTTACTTAAAAACTGCGGTATGTCATAAGGTTCTACGGCATAGGAATAAATAAATGTTCGTAAAGCGAACAGATAGAGGCCAAATCAAAGATAACGATTCATTACAGATGAACACTCTTTCCGAAAGCTGAACAGATAGGAAAGATCACACTAAATCAGAGATAAACATTCCACTCTTTGAAATCTGTTAATATTGTTGTTGACTGGGTAAATTTTCTTTATTTAAGAACATCGTAGTCGTTACGGAAACTCAAATCATTGAAAACTGAATTGACTATCTTTCATTATTTTTTTATTTTATTATTATTAATATTTTTGCTGGCTTTTGTCTTTCAACTGGTTTGACACAACCCTTCATATCTTCCGACAACATCTCAACATACCCCTCGCAACCTAAGTTTTAAATTATAAGGTTCATATATTGTAATCTTTTTGTACGTCTACAGTTCTTACCTTCGACTGTTTCCTCCACTCATGCCTTAAAATGTGACCCACCACTCTGTCTTTTTTTTTTTTTTTTTTCTGTAACACTCTTCCACAAACATTTTTCCTCACCCGTCTTTTTCAAAACACGTACCATTCGTACTTCATCTGCGGGCATTTTCGGCATCAAATTTCAAAATCTTCAATTTTTGTTCTTTCTGGTATTCCTAAAGTCCATGGTTCGCTATTATAAACCGCTGTGCTCCACGCATTGAGTTTTCTCTTTACACCAACTAAATACGAAGTCCACGCGAGTGCAGTTGCCGGGAAACGTTGATACTAAGATAAAACATAATTAAACGTTTGAAATAGTTTAAGGCAGTTTGCCCTCTCTGTTTCGCATTATAGGTAGAACAGATGCGATCCAAAGTACGGGTATAGTGCCTATAGAGGCTGTTGGCCCTAGGTTGCAGCTCCGAATATCAGAGCTGAATGGGCGAAATAGCATGCAGTCAGCGTAGCTCGGCTCTGGGCGGTATTTCGCAACGTGCGGCGAGACCTTGGTATTTACCCATGTCGTGAGGTAGGTTAGTGCCGCTGCAGCAATGCACAATGAGGCCGCCTGTGGGTAGAAAGCTGCCGACTTCCGCCTGCCAGCATACGTCACAAAGGCGCCGCGCCGTCGTCAGACGAGAAGTTGCACTCCCAGGGAGGAGAACGTGTCTGGATATGCTGCCTCACTGCAGTCATACTAAGTGACACAGCGCAAATTTTTGCTGACTCAGTTCTACATTTTTTCCGCAGACTTTTCTATCGATATTTACAAGATTTAGGAGAAAATTTTTCCAACATGGGAGGTAGTAGCGTAACTAGTGTATCAAGGGCCCCGGTGCAAAAAAATAAATAAAAAATATTGGGGCTCTCAGCCCTAATGGGTGATTTTTCATTTCTTTTTTTTTTTCTTTTTTTTGCTCATACCATGTCGTGTGAGGTTTGCTATCAGGTGCTCCTTGAGCTTTGGGGGTTCCCCTAAACTGGTCTCTTGGGGCCCCCAGAGCTTGGGGGCCCCGGTGCACGGCACCGCCTAGTCCTCTGATAGCTACGCCACTGATGGGAGGGAGGGTGGGATTAACCTTCGAAAATTTAACATAAATGAGGTTGAGTAAATACTACTTTTATCCTTTCTTATCACAAACATCATGCTGTTTATTCGGAACTGATATTTTTCCTTCGTTAAATAATGACATTTTCATATAATAATGGGTTTTCATCCGCCTATTGCAGTTACAAAATGAAAACTTCGTTTGGGCATTCGCGTTTCGGTTTAATATAGCATCATCGCTGCCAGTTTTTGTATATTACTTTACAGTTGGGAATTGCTCCATATCAGTCTTGTTTTCTTTCTTCTTGAGTAATATAACACTCACTGTGCATTTTTGGTATACAAAGCATGTTAACACACCTCACTATTTTCAACTTGTAACTTGTAAACATACGAAACATTTTTTGGGAGGACAGGAAAACTATTTCACCCCACGAATATGTTGTTTTTTTTGTTTTTTTTTGTTTTTTTTTTCTGCTGATACAAATCTCCAAATTTAGATTTCGGGTTTGTATGATTTTCTCCATCACTCGGCGATCAGATTTGGTGGCTGCCCTGCTAAATCTATGAGCGATCATTTCCGCGGGTTTTGTTTGACCGGGTGTTACGTAAAAACTAATGAACCCATTTCGGTGAGGTTAACTTGCGTGTTTTACGCTTGCCTCCCCAAATGAAAAAGTGAAATCATCGTTTATTACTGTAGGCTAGAGCGCTCTAGTGGCTCAGTGGTTTAGATGTCTTAAATGCCTGGATTGTTCCCTCAAAAGCCCATGGCTGATCCTATCTCGCCTCTAAGGACTTTGACGTCGGCGAGATGTAAAGCCGTAAACAAAACAAAAACAAAATGTTATTTGAGGACCCGAATTAAAATTTTCACAAGATTTGCTTTGTGTCTACTTAAATAACGAGCTCAACCTCGTGTACTCATTATATCTGAAGTGGTAAGTAAGAAACAGTTGGCAGTGATTGGGGACTTGAAAACTTAAAACTATGAGTATCATACGCGCAACATGTCATATTTATAGCTACAAGGTATACTAAATAATAATAACTCCATATGGTAACAATAACTGGGTGACAGGGTTTCTATTGGATGCGCATTCCGCCCATTAAACAAACCCGATAGTTCCACGGAAAACCTACAGCTTAACGTGGAATCAGAACCACGGAAGCGTTCTGGCGTACCACACATTACACAGCAAGCTGTTCCAGAGGTGAAAGTCGGGTTAAGGCTCTATGAAAATCCCGCCGAGACAGGGATTGGAACCGGGGACCTTTCAATACCCGATCAGACACCTTAACCAAAGAGCCACCAGAATGCAACAGATATACTGTTAACATTAAAATGTCGGTGGCGCGAACTCATAAAATTTTACCCATCCAAAAATTGCCCAACGTGCCTAAAGAGGTTTCCACTTCAAAAACTAAAATTCTAACTTAGTCCACAACCAGGTGGTTGGTCGATTCTTCCCGAAGGAGATGTACAGTACCATGCTATTATGCCAGGGACAGGAAGGCCAATTTCTTTCCTCAGAGGTCTACAGTTTAACGTGGAATCAGAACCGCGCAACGCCCCGGCGTAGTTCATATACTCGTCATCAAATACAACTCCTAAAAATTCCTGCTCTTTACGGGATTTTAGCCCGCGACCTGAAATAGATAACTTCGGAAGTAAGCGCCATAACCGCTGAACTACCAGACCGCTTTGTTTTGAAATATACGTGTGCAAGTACTATCAAATTTGGTTTAAAAACTGAGTTTGTATGAACAACGTTGACAGAAATTAAGGTGAGGGGGAAAGGAAGAGAGGGTTTAGGTTTTTGTAAATCTAACGCAAACAGTATTCTTTTACTTGTTATTAAGTATACGTATGCAAAGTTCCAACAAAATCTGATAAAAACTGTGTTTTCCAAAAAGCGTCCAAAGTGCACATCAAACAAGCAACGCGTCATATCACGTCGGTGAAGCGAATGTGTATATCTATACCCAGCCTCCAGCCCGCCTATAGAAGTTTTCAGTTCAAAAAATGAAACAAATTTTTCTAAATTTATTACAATAATATGATTCACACAGCACACACAGTTTCACAGTCTTAAAATGCATTCTGGCGATAGTGACATTCATGTAATTTTTTTTTTTTTTTAAATTATCTTAGTGAATGTCTTAACCAAGAGATAATCGCGCGTACTCCTTGAAGCGATCGCACGTACCCCTGCGGTACGCATACCACCATTTGGGAACCCCTGACGTAGAGGTTTAGGATTTTACTCTTGACTTTGACTCACAATCTGGTGATTAGGAATTATGCGCCACCATCTTACCAATCCTGCAGGACAAGTCCTAATAATGAAAATTTCTTTCTCCATCAATAATCTAACCAGGCTCCGGACATTATCACGGTGCCGCAACCATCTGAATCAACGAGGGGGCATCGTTGTACTCTGATGCCTCATAATTATAGTTTTAGAACTCACTGAACAAAAAAAAAAAAAAAAAATTAAATAAATAAATAAATAAATAAACCTACATATTTCTTAACGAAAATCTTCTAAATAGAAAGTCTTGGAAGTATATTCGAGTTCAGATTGTGCCAAAGTTACCGTTACGCGAATGAATGCTTCGAGTTTTCTGTAACTGAGGGTACACTACATATAAGGTACACAAATTATACTTTTGAATTTTCGCTACCGTTGACAGTGTTTATCCAGATACTGTACCAACAATCATTGAAGCCAGTATTTTAGATACATTGGCTTAAATAATCCTGTTAGATTAACAATATGCTTGGTGTACAAGACAAAGCGAATGAGGGAAGGTGCGTGCGGTAGTAAGTAGCTTGTTTACTCCTTTATTTATTGAAGGAGGAAGTTAAGAGGTATATAATAACAGCTGTTACGTACAAGTCTCCTGTTACGTGGTTACCAGTGATGCAAATCGTCGTTATGTCAGAGACATAAATGTCTTTCAGCACGGTGCTAAAACGTCTCTGGAAAGGCAGTGTTTTGCGACCTTCATTTTTTTTCTTATCTGTGGTTGCCACAAATTAATGCTTATTTAACACTGACAAGTGCTTGGAAATTACACGATAAGTAGCTGGGCACCAAGGTCGAAGCTTATTCACTACAAACAAAAGTCCAAAGATGTAATTATCGCAAGGTTTCCTTACGATTTTATTGACTTGACGACTACAGCTATTATTATCTCCAGTTTCTTGGCTCAGGCACAACAGGTCGTACTTATGATCGTTTCTACCTCATGGATTTAGGTTGGGAAGGAAATGAGTGGGAAATTTAAAGCGTAAACTCAGATTAACAGCAAGATACAGTGATGAGCCAAAACACCTGTGTGTGTGTGTTCACCTATGAAATACAATACAGCAGTGATCTGGCGTTGCATGGAAGTCCTTGATAAATTCCCCGAGGTATCTAGCACCAGATGTCAACGCACAGGTCACGCAATTCTTTTAAATTATGGGTCGCTGATAGCGATGCCTGGGAACGAGAATATCGAAAGCCGCGAGGCTGGTCGGCTGTTCGTGTTGTACTGTGGTGAGCACCTATAGAAAGTGACTGAACGACGGCGAAGTCACGAGTAGGCAACAAGACGGTGGACGCAACGTCACAGAAGTTACATTGGAGGCTCACCGCTCTGTCAAGCAGCGTTAGGGTCTCTGTGGCATATCTGACGTTAGAGTACATTGCTGGTATTTACGAACACACAAATCCCTGCTGTATTGAGTTCTAAAAATGTATCAACACGCTATTAAGTAGGTAGTAATAATGTTTTTGCTCATCACTGTATGTCTACGTAGTCTTGACGGGTGTCCAGTCCGAACATTTTTCCAAACCACGACGTTTCGACAGCATGTTCTGCTTTCTTCATCACGTGAAATAATTGATCGACTGCTTCACATAATAAAGACAACATAGGAAGGTGTCGAAAGATCATGTTTTGTAGAAATTATTGGAGAGGACGCCAGTCGTAACTATGCATAAGTAGTAAGAGCTAATTGTCGCAACAAGATATTTACTTATTACTGTACATTAAAAAAAATCCTTCCTATTTCTTATTAAAACATCCACTATAATAATATTTGCTCACAATATCAGTCTCGTATTTAGTCAGTGTTGCCCAGTTACAAGGATAGGAGAGGGTGTGGTCTTATTTCCAGTCACTCTGAAGTCTGGCAACGTAGCGTAAAATTGTTCTAAAACAGAAGCAGTTTAAAACTTCCCGGGTCAATATTACCCAACATAGACGACGCACATTTTTGCACTGTTACTGGAAATCACTGGAACTACATCCATCTGCTTGAGGTAATGACATCACAATACTACGTACGACAAACGAAGAGGTATTATTTAAAGCAGTAATTAGGTTGTAATACACCTTGGACTAGCATGAAGCTTCTGGAATTACTTTTCGAAGTACTATTACACCGCTAGAAATATATCGGAGAATAGTTCTATCGGTGGCAATATAGTTCAAAGTTTATTACAATGTAATTATTGCGGTATGAGGATATTGAGAAGATAATGACTGTCATGAACAAAATACTGAAGGAAGATTTTGGACTAAATATAAAAAAAGGAAAGACAAAAGTGATAAAATGTAGCACAAATGATACCAATAATATTATATTAAATATGCGATGGAAGAAGTTAGTGAATTTTCCTACTTAGGAAGTAAAATTATAGCCGATGGGCGAAGAAGGAATGATATTAAAAAGCAAAATAGCACTAGCAAAAAAGAGCTTTTATGAAAAAGCGAAATATTTTAGTTTCAAATATTAAGCTAGGACTCTGAAAGAACTTCTTAAAACTATATGAGAAGCACAGCACTTTATGGCAGAGGAGCATGCAAAAACCATAAAGAAGAAAAATTAAAGCATTTGAAATGTGGTGCTATAGTAGGATGTTGGAAATTAAGTGGACAGATAAAGTACGAAATTAACGAGTTTTGGAAATGACGGGTGAGGAAAGAAGTTTGTGGAAGAGTCTTACAGAAAGAAGAGACAGGATAGTAGGTCATATTTTGAGACATGCAGGATTGGTTAACTTGTTAGTGGAGGGAACAGTCGAAGGTAAGAACTGCAGAGGAAGACAGAGATTAGAATATATGAAGCATATAATTGTGGGCGTGGGATGTTGATATGAAAAAGTTAGCACAAGATACGGAAAGGGGAAAAATACAGTATGATGACGTCATCACTTATAGCTGTTGAAAGTAGTTATAACGGTATTGCGATTTCCAGTAATCCAAACTAATTCGATTTCGATTGGAATTCTATTTTGTTCGTGATCTAGCAACGAAGCCAAATCCGCCAAAGTGTCTTCACTACACCAAAACAAACGTAAACGGGGAAGGTAGGGAGATCTCAGACTGGGCGACAGATGAGGAAGACTGTTAACAGTATGATGCACCCACCGGAGAAAGTAAGTGCCTTGTAGTGCAGACAGCTCGCGGCCGTGACATTTTTATCGAGCGGAGATTCAGACGCGGATAGCGGGTTGCATCAGCTTCGTGCAAGGAGCTGTTCGCGAATGACAAGAATGTCAGCGCTCGATTCACCTGCCACGCGTTGCACCAGATTCCTTTCTTCATAGCCTATCTCTTATCAGTGACGTCCTACCTGTTTCCAGTTGCTGTGATCGACTGCCACCTGCTGACGGAACATGGAGAAGCACACTGTTGCAATTGAAAACAATTCATACGACTCATTTTAAAATTGGTTGATTTTAGTAGTCAAATACGTAGGGCCGTTCTACAGTTCTCTGTTTCAAGAATTTAAAACCTGAATTTATAATGATGATGACAATCTCCATTATCCAATGACCACTGATTGGTGGCTGTCCTGCACCGAGTTACAATTTCGTGGCAGTTTTCCTGGAAAACTATATGACAAAATTTTATTTCAGTAAATGTCTGGAGATATTATCATTATTATTGGCGAATTCTTCCAATATGGAAGACGGTAAGCACATGACCGAATCAAGTTTTCTTTGAGTTCTTCTCGTTGTTCCAATAGGCTTTCATTTTTTCCGAGAAAGCTTGTTTGCGTTCTTCCGGCCACTTTGGTCTGTATTGTTTTTGTTTTGGTTGCTCAGATATAACTTTCCATTTGTCTACTTTGTGTCTGAAGGCGTCTATTTCTAAGATGCCTGTTGCTCCTATGCTACTCTTTTAAGATCCTTCCGAATTTCATTCAGCCAAGGTGTTGGATTTTTAAGTGAACTTGCATAATCTGTTATCTTTTTTGTCAATCGACTTTTTGGTAATCTCTTAAGGTGACCAAAGAATTTCATTCGCCTTTTCTTGATGTCAATTTCGATGTTTGAAAACTTTTCTGTTGTTTTGATTGATTGTAGTCTGCAACCATCTTTTGTGAGCCTTGCTCCTGGAATTTTTCTAATGATTTTTCTCTCTACTTTTTTAATTTCTTCAAGGTCATGTTTTCTGTTAAGTGTTAATGTTTCACTTGCATAGAGGACTGTTGGTTTGATGACTGTGTTGCCGAATTTTCATCTGTCTTTTCGAGTTATTGTTTTTAATTTTTTTTCCGAAACATGTGACTTTGTTCAGTTAATTCCAAACCGTTTCTAAAAATTAAGACTTTCTGTACACTGTTTTTTTTTAATTACTCAAGGATGTTTGAGTCTTCTAAAACAATGCAATTTTTTCTTAAAACGTTAAAAACACCTTTAAAAAATCTCTTTCTTAAAATAATTTTCATCATTTTTTATTACATGTTTAAAATGCACAATGACCTCTTTAGCAGATTGAACTGCCATAAAACAATCATTTTAAAAAAGTATAAAATAATTATATTATTTAAGATTTTTAATAAGGTTTTTTAAAAATGTTTTAGACTCAAATATCTTTAAGTAAAAAACCATGGTTCAAAAAGTCTTAATTTGTCGAAATGGCATGGAAGAAACTGAACAAAGTCACATGTTTAGAAAAAATATTTAAAAAATCAATATCTCGAAAATGGCTTTTACTAAAATAAAATTTTATCACTAACCTGCGGTTGCAGGATTATCCTTTCAATCCTGAGCTCCCTGTATGTATGAGTGTGTTCAGTGAACGATGTGTATTACTGGTCCTCACATATGCCTGCCAGACTTGGACCCTAAACAGTCAAATGTAGCAAAAACTGAGAACTGTCCAGCGAAGTATGAAAAGAGCAATGCTAGGGTTTACAACAAGAGAAAGGAAAAGGGCCGTCTACATTCGTTCGATAACCAAAGTGACAGAAATCTTAAAAAGAGTCACGACCCAAAAATGGCAATGGGCTGGTCATATTGCTAAAAAAAAAGAGACGACAGATGTAACACGGCAGTTCTGGATTGGATACCAAGCAACCTGAAAAGAGTAACAGTAAGACCCCCGGATCGTTGGGATAGAGACCTACGACGTGAACTGGAAGAGAGTTGCTCAAGATTATCAGCCCGGAAGGAACTAGAACCAAATTATGTAAATTAAATTGTAAAATATATCTCATCTGGCTTAAGAGGCTGCATCCTGAAACAAGGATTCATAATGCTGTTAAAATAAATAAATGTACGTCATGCCATAGTGGATTCCTGGATTCAAGACGAGGGGGGGGGGGGAGGGGGGAATAGTTCATTTAGGATCTCGTGGATTGGAAGATCCTGTGGATGGTCATGATGAGGTAGCTTTATCCATTCACGTGCCGTTGCTTCTTGGCGTCTTACCTCCTGACGTGGTACATTGCTAATGATAAGGAACCAGTGAAGCATTGATGCATGTGAAACGAAGAGGCATGAAATTTATAACAACGAGGAAAGGAAAGTATATCTTCATGAAAATGAAGACTTCTAAATTGTAACAATGCATGCAAGGGTTAAAAATCTACCAAACATATTAGATTAATAATATTACAAAATAAATAATAGAGCTAGTGCAGAGGTTAATCGTTTAGGCACTAATGTCATTCTCACTTTGCCGCTCACTGAATTTAACACTAGGAGTTTAAGTGCTGATAATCTAAGTTCTTGTTAAAAAGGTTGCTAGTTGGAATAAGTGAGTGGAAAATATACGAAACGCGAAAGCAGGTGAGTAGGAAAATTGCCACTGGAGCAAACGCTCTATTGAAATTTAAATAAAGTTCAGATGCAACGTGAAATTCATACCGAGAGAAACTACCTGTCTTTGACGCTTTGTGTAAATACAGCGTGGCGCAAGTGTTTAAACAAGAGCCAGCAGGTGCAGCTCCTCAAACGGACAGACGTGCAGGTGCAACGCCTGCCCTACTCGCGCCTCCGCCGTCAGGCAAACAGTCCGCAGTCTCGGAGCTGCCTCTGAGGAAAGACGGACCGTCGACAAAGCAAACTCCACAGCTTGATGGGTGCCTTCGTATAATGGCAGAGTGTTTCCACAAAATGCATGAAATTTATAACAACGAGGAAAGGAAATATATCTTCATGAAAATGAACACTTCTAAATTGTAAGAATGCATGCAAAGGTTAAAAATCTAACAAACATTTTAGATTAATAATATTACAAAAGAAATAAAAAGCATGTTACTCTATCAAAATCCACATTGGCCATTAAATTATTTTTAGTAAACTTTGAATTACTCTCAGTTGTGCAGGTGATTTTATAAGTTAAGACATGATTTATGAAAATAATATTTTATCATCGCTCACGATCTGGGCGTCAGTTGAATTATCGTCACTTGTTTAACAAATTCGGGATTCTGAAAAATTACGCAACATTATGTTAATAAGAAATATTAATCTAGGACTCAGAAAGAATTATTTTAAACTCTACTTGTGAAGCATGGACTTTAGGAATACCAGATAGAAGGGAAATTGAAGCATTTGAAATGTGGTGCTATAGCAGGATGTTGAAATTTAAGTGTACAGGTATGGTAAGAAACGAACGAGTTTTGGAAATGATGGGCAAGGAAAGAATTTTGTGGAAGAGTCTTACAGAAAGAAAAGACAGGGAGGTAGATCATATTTTGAGACATACCGAATTGGTTAACTTGTTAATGAGGGGAACAGTCGAAGGTAAGGACTGCAGAGAAAGACAAGGATTAGAATATTTGAAGTAGATAATTGAGGACAAGGGTTGTAATGCCACATTTACCGTTACTTTGATTAATTATACAAGGGCCTTTGGATTAAAGGTTCATTAAGATTTTCGTTTGGCATAATGGCAAGCATGATTTTCAAACGGAAAGACGTTAAAACATTGAAGAAAATTATTATTCATGTAACTTAACTTAGTCGACAACCCGAAGGTTGGTTGCATCTTCCCGAAGGAGGCATACTAAGCCATTGTGTCAGAGGTAGGACGCAAGGGGTAGTATCTGTGTGAGCCTGTCTGTCCAGTATGAAGTAAGTCCATTTTTTCTGTCCCTGTGTGTCTGCCGAAGAACTCACTCTCGCTACAGTTTATCAGTGTAGTAAATTTAGAACAGTGTGTAATAGACTTTTAGAGACGATAACTATATGAGGATTTACTGATATTTAGCATCGCTAAAGGAAAAACTGCCAAGAAACTTGTTTGATTCAGTACATGTGTCTGATTAGAGAGTAGATTTTTGCATCAATTTACTCAAGTCGACCAGAATATAATTTAAATTAGTGTGGTGCATCTATCCAAGTTTTATTTCTTGTAATCCCTTACTATTTTTATATTGTTATAAGTAAATACAGTCAATCTTCCGCAGTACGATAGTGAATAATTAATAAACTTGTCGGGAAATATGAAAAGGTGGTGGGTCGGAAGCTTACACCATTCAATTAAACATATGAATGAACTTTACTAATGAATATATGTGCAAACTCACAATAGGGAAATTCGGGGAGCACCGGACTATGGGTAAACCCGAAAATTTAAAATTTCTAAGAAACGCTGCGCCTGTAAAACTTTATTGTAAATGTGCGCCCTTAGTGTACAGCTTTTCGACAGGACATTTTAAAACCTTTTAAGGCTGCATTTGCAACTGCAAGTTGAGGATGGATCAAACCAAACCATGCGGCCAGAATCACTGACCATAACGTTGCTGTATTTGCAGACGAAGCCTATAGAGCTCTGTAAGTTATTAGTTTATCTTTTCACCACCTTCAGCGCCACCAAGCAAACTGTGGTATTGTTAACTTTCGGTTGGACAGACTACGTTTGTTTTTGTTTATAATGAAGTGTAACTACAAGAACTTAACAGTGAAAGTGTTAATGGAGTTACAAAAGTAAGTATTAGCAAGTACATTGTCGAAGTGCACTAAGCAAGAATTGATTAACAGGTAAGAATTCATAACATCAAAGCCAAATAAACGTTGAAGGTACCGTTTAATATGGGCCTCTTGTCGGTGTTTTGCACCTTCGTTTTGAACCGCTTCAAACAATTTTTAAACTATAAATGTCTGACTTTATGTAAAAGTACTTTTATAACTGTTTAAGAAGGGTTATTGCGTTGTATAGGTTATGGATATATAGGAGAAAAAAAAACTCCCGAACATCAATCAAACATTGCTTGATGTTGAGCTTATTTTCCGTGTACTTATTTACCCAAGATTGTTTTAACGAGTTGTGTGCCAACCCAGAAAATAAGTTTTCGACCTTTCACGAATATAATATTAGCCACTAATGGTTTATTCCTTTTGTTGAGTTCAAAAGAGCTCGTTGTACGCAAAATATGAGTCGACAGACGGCAAATTTAGTCTTGAAACGGCTTGATGTTTTAACTGCTGATTGTTTTACCTTCCTGTAAAATGTTGTTCATATTATAGACCGTTCAACATCCGAGAAAAATCTTAATTGCAACAAACTTTTGCTATTGCCTTCTTAAAAAAAAAAATTAAAACAATTATCTTGACCAAAATACCTAATACTATTTTATCAGAAATAAATTTTCCGTTAATCTAAAGTATTTTTAAAGGTTAATTCTGTGACAAAACGTAGCAGAAAAAGGTACAAAAAAATCCACAGCAAATCAGTGTTATCTTGCCGCAATCTAAGCATTATTACAACAACAAAAAATTGATTTGTAGCCGAGGCGCATACGAGAGTGATACAATCACTTCGTACTCTTAATTCAAAGCGTGAAAATCAAACAACCACAGTTGCCAAGCGATGAATTAAAATATGTGTTGTGGACATATTTTAAATCTTTTAGATTCTTGTATTTTACTTCACCAAGTCTGAGCCGGGCGTATGTTCAGGAAAACACTGGTTTCATCTAACGGAAACTGCCGGCGTCTGCTCAGCAGAAATACGCCACGCCTACCGGAAATCGCATACGCGGCTATGTTCATCATCATCCCGGAGAATTTGCTGCTTATACCTCTCAAGCAGTTTATTGAGTAGGGTTTGTCTGATGACTTTCCTTCAGACTTTAAAAGATTAGTGTCTTCTCATCTAGTGTGTCTTTTTGGTAGATCAGGTCATTTCAGTTATTTGTCAGGATTGACAGAGGCCTCTTGTGCTTGTCATGCATTGTGTTGTATTGCCCTAAGTTGGCTATGAGGGGATTGTTTGATTTACTGGAAGCTCTGTAAAAAGATCTTGCAATTTGTACGACCCTTTTATTGACCATCGGTATACCTGCGGCCTCGTGCAGGTCAGCGGTAGGAAATCGGGGAGACACGTGTAGTGCTCGCTGGAGCGCACGATTCTGCATGGTCTGTAGCCTTTTCATTGCAGACCTGGAGGCGTAGCCCCACACGGGACACGCGTACTTCATCACCGGCCTGATCAGGCTACAATATATGTTGATTCCGATGTTGGGTGCCAGCGAGCTGTCAGTGTTCAGAATAGGGTACAGCTCCCTCAGCCTTGCTGCGACTTTGAATCTGGTCTCCTCAATGTGACTCTTACATGTGAGCTTGGGGTCAAGCGTCACACACAGGTATTTTACAGAAGTAGACCACTCCATCTCTTCTCCATGTAGACTTAATTTTGGTGTCTGATTGCGCCGACGATCACGTTTCCCCAGACGTCTCGTCAGCATTATAGCTTGGGGTTTTGTCGAGTTAATGGTTATTCTCCACCGCCTGGCCCAGGCTTCGGTCTGTTGGAGGACCTCTTGTAGGCGCCGAATGGCAGCAGTTTTATATTTATGCGGGGTGAAAAAGGCCGTGTCATCCGCGTATAAGGTTGTGCGAACCGTTGCCAGAGCAGGAATATCGGCAGTGTATAGGTTGTACAGTACCGGCCCTAGTACTGACCCTTGCGGCACGCCTGCGTTGATTGGGCGGCGGGAAATAGTTCATTTCCAACTCTCACTCTGAAGGATCTTCCTGAAATATAGCTTTTAATTAGCTTCACAAGCGGGTTGGGGAGTCCCTGGTTGTAAAGTTTGTAGAGTAATCCACTATGCCAAACGGAGTCAAATGCTCGAGCCACATCGAGCAGGACCAGCGGGCAGTAGCTGCGGTAGTTGAATGCAATCGTGGCACGCTTGACTATGCGCAGGATCTGCTGTGTGGCGGAGTGACCCCTCTGGAAGCCAAACTGGAACTCCGGGATGATGTTCTCCCTGTTCACCTTGCAGCGAACTACTTGTAATTTTTTCCACTCGTATCTGTCTACGGAAGCGGCAGACATTGCCTTGGATCGTCTACCGATCTATCGCCGCTAGTACCCGCCAATTCTCGTTCACTGTCTGCAGTAGAATAATTTTTATTACAGAAACCTAGCCTTGCTCACATTACGGAGTTCGCAGATGTATTTCACTTGTAACAGAATCTCTAAGTATGTTGAAATAAACATCGAGTATAGCGACTTCAGTATTTTATTCGACTAGAGTATAAACCCGTATGATTCTCCGGTCCCATTGAAGCTCACAATTTATTTAGGTGTCAGATACTGAAGAAGATTAACAGTGTGGCAGAAGAAGAGGTTTGTCGCAAGTCTATACACAACGGCCATCCGACAAAAACATTCTTTACATATGATTCAGTCAAATGAAGACTACAAACTCGGGTCCACTTCGAGGGCGTTTTTCCATGCCGCAGTTATATAATCCACCGCTTTCGCCAGTCTGTGTTTCTGGGAATAACGTGATAACTGAGGCCAACGAAATCGCCGGACACCCACAGACGTAAAGTTTAACTGGCGTAATTCCGTTTTTAATAAGCCTTCTACCGGCGATAGTGCATGTAAACACAATTCCAGAGTCCAGCCGGAAGTTAAATATACCATATTTCGGTGTCCATATTGAAGTAACAAAGCTCTGTTCATTGATTAAAACCAAGTTGCGGACAAGACAGCCAATGTACCATGGTTTCTCTCTCCCCGCACGAACATTTGGTACCTGACTGTTCTCCCAGGTATCCCCAAGTGGCAAGTGTATCTTTGCAGCGGCCAACTCCAACTCGAAGCCTGTTTAGCGACTTCCATATGGGCCATGGTTGTTCAGACCCAGGGGGTAGACCCTCTTTTGGCTTGATCCACTCGTACCCTTGTTGTAATCTCTTCTCCTAAGCCAGAATTCTTTCATTACTTGGAGCTCCAGTTGGTGGCTTTGAAGTTCGCATGAAGCTTGAACAGGACTTTAGTCTCGATGGCGCTGGTGTATAGCCAGTTAGGGGGTGTCGGACGTCTTCATTCACTTTAAGCTTTGCCACCGAGCGTGGTGGTGTAACGGTTAGCGTTCAGGCCTCGCATTTGGGAGGACGGCGGTTCGAATCCCCGTCCGGGCATCCAGATTTGGGTTTTCCATGGTTTCCCAAATCACTCCAGGCAACTGCCGGGATGCTTCCTTCAAAAGGCCATGGCCGAATTTCTTCCCATTCCTTGCCCCCCATCCTTTCCAGTCCCTAAAGACCTCGCTGTTAGAGAGACGTTAGGCAGATAAAAAAAAATAAGTTTTGCCACGCTGGTGGCAACTTCCCTGCGTATATCTCCAGGGGCGGTGCCATCTAGTTTCTCCACTTTGCTCACAGACGATGGTCTGAGACAACTTGTGATGAGCCGGCATGTTCTGTGGAGCGCAACGTCTAGTGTCTTAGCATGGCTGGATTTTTGCCACACAGAACATGCATACTCTGCTGCGGAGTAGCATAATGCTAAGGCAGAGGTGCGGATGACGCTTGGGTTAGCTCCCCAGCTAGATCCGGTCAACTTGCTTAAGATGTTGTTGCGTGCTGAATCTTTCATCTTGACATTGCGACAGTGGCTTTTAAAAGTGAGACCTCTATCAAGAGTTACGACCAGGTATTTTGGATTTTCACTGTGCAACATAGCTGATCCATTCCAGATCACATTCAGCTTTCGCTTAGTGCGCAAGTGAAACGCACAATTTTTTTTTATTTTTTGGGCTTGAGGTCATTCTGCTTGTAGTAGGTTCCAAGGGATTCAAGAGATGTTGTAAATCTACTCTCAAAGGCCTCAAAATTCACTTGTTGAGCAGCTAGGGCAAGATCATCAGCGTACATTATAGACAAGATAAGAAAGAAATAATAATCAGCCTACACGAGTTTATATAAATAAATTAATACGAGCAAATAACTTAACTGCGACAGAAAATGAAACAATATTACTACAGTAAATCAATTCAGAAAATTGGTAAGGCTGAATGTTATTTAGAGAACAGTGAAGCTAAAACGATTAATTATGTAACAATAAAATGTATTTATATCAAGAATGTACAGTACAAATTTGGTTTCTTAATTTTTGGCTTGTCTCAAGTAAGGCAATAAATGTAATGATTTTAACGTTGATGTGGTACAATGACTTTTTAAGTTGTAAATCAAATTATTCAGTTACTAATGATAAAAGTAAAAAAAAAAACGCCCAAGATGCTACAATACCAACATTCTGACACCTGACGAAGGAAAACATTAGTGTCCCATTATCCATCAGCCGGCGTTGTGGCTAGTGTTTCTATTTTTGCTTCGAGCTTAACGCCTCGTCGACGTCGACGTTATTAGAGACCGGACAGGTTTGGGAACAAGGAAACAGAGGGAATTTGGCTGTGGGCTTGTGGCGGTAAGCTTTTTAGCAGATTAATAATAAAAGAGCCGCCATTTAGCAATTACAATTAAAATAGTTTGCGTGCCTTGTAGCAATTATCGCCATGAAGGGGCTATAAACGTCAGCTTTGCTTCGTCTTCAAATGGAATGCGAAGTGCTATGTAGCGATCGTCAACACAACGGTTTATACAGGTTCGATAGTAATCAAGGTCGCCATCCCCTTACGGGAAAATATTAAATGAAATTCTAATTAAGTGTTCTTCTCTAAAGGATTCTGTAAAGAATTCATCGTCAACTCGGAAAACAGTTTATTAAACATCACAAAAATCTCCAGGCAGGTACCCAGCACGTATTACAAGTCGTATCTAACAATGAACCCGCAAATTGCAAGTTTGCAACCAGGAACGTTCATTTTAAGCCGCGCACATTTATTACTGTTTACATAATCGTATGCAATCAGTTTGTTTTTAAGAGGTCTTCGTTATGATGCGTCGCGGACAATTTTAACGCGGGCACGACATGGTTAACATTCCTCATGGTTCCACGCTGTAATTCACTACCTACCGATAGTCACATTTGCACGACCCGGTAACTTGAGCATTACTGTCCGTACTAAACTTGTCTGCTAGTTTTTTTCGTCTTTCGGCCAATAGTAATCTCTTTAATCGTCATATGAGCCAATCTGGCCAATCGAGGGTTTCTTCTCCTCTTAGAAAAACAAAGATTACTTCGTAGCTAAGTCTCTCCACTCTCCAATTTATTTTTCTAGTGTCACTGATAAATATTGTTGCATCTTACTGGCTAGCACTCACTCTGCTAGCCCGTCACCTGTACCAAAATAGTTTGTTACATCTTTCATACTAACTCGACTTCGTAACATTCGCCTGTTAAAGGAACCATTCCGGCATTCACCTTTGATTTCGTGGAAAACATGGAAAACCCAAATCTGGTTGTTCGGACAGAGATTTGAACCCCGGGCTCGATCGTTACAGCTCTCCCAGCATTTACTCCAGTCAAATAGTGTTTTCAGCAGGAAAGTTTTGGGGTAGTTTTGATTTCTTCCATTCTATATGTTTTTTGGGGTACTGAATCCGAATCTAAGGATTGCTAACAAAATTTCGTGACGGAACATTGAAAAAAAATGAAGAAAATGGCCAAATTTGGCAGTATTTTGCTTATATTTCTAAATCTATCAACATGCACTTGTTTCACTTCAAAACTCAAATTTATTATTAAAAAGGTTGTCAATATTAGAGAATTTCTCACAGTTCTTTGTACATATCTTACTTGGATCATTTGCCTGGAGTGATTTGGGGAAACCATGGAAAACCCAAATCTGGATGCCCGGACTGTGAGATTAGACATACTTTCCTCATCGTGTAATTTTCCTTCTTCAGTCTGTTCTTGGTTTGTTTCTTCGGTCTCTTCTTCGTCCATGTCAATGCTGACATCCGGGGGCTCGACGCTTTCACAAAGACCCTCGCATGATGTGCAAATCGAGAAACCATGTAGGTTCTGCCTTTCTGCATCCACAATTACGTTGGCAGCCTTTTTTACATTTTCAAGAAATGTAACGGAGTATTGAGTCTGGTGCAGGTTCTTAAGTTGTAGGAACTTGAACGAGACCACTCTTTGTTTTTCCAACCCCATTCATTCAGGTCTCTATCTTGCTCATCCAATGTGGTTCGACTGGATAACCACTGATGCACCTTAAAGTAAACTCTTGTCGTGCAACAGCTTCAGTGGGGGGGGGGGGGGGGGGGTAAAGCTGAGTTTGCTCTTGTACGAAGATGATACGTATTACCTGAATCTTAAATCGTGTTCTGGCTAGCTTCTGATCCTTTCCCATACAGAGCCGTGAGAAACATGTTTCCTGCTTCGGCAATGTCGTCCTGATGTGCATGAGGGTCTTTGAAAGCATCAATAACTCGTAGCAAGTCATCGTTCTTCTGCAATTTACCCTGATTGAACAAACCAGAAGTGGTGTCACAATCACTCATCGCGTGCAGGAACATTATATGGTCTGATATGGTTTCGTCAGTAAGATGAGGATTGTAAATGGCCTGGGATTCCTTTCCTTTTCCTGGTTTCATAAATAAGATATTATTTATGTTATGGCTACACAGGTCAATTAAAATCACAAAAAGATCGATATCTTCCCCAACCACTGTCACAGATTCATTCGAATAGCCAACTTTAGAGATGTTGTGATAATCAGGATATTAGCATCCTCCACTGCTTGTTGTGAAACATTTTTTGACTCCTCAAATTATTATATTGTCATATTTATCAACCGGCTCATGTTTTTGGAGTTTGAAAGGAAACTCTGCTGAGAGACACCGTCGATTCACTAAATGATATCGCAGCACTTTGTTTTATTTGCGTTCTTCTCAATCTTTCTATGCGCTTGGTACTTTCACGAGCTTCGCCAGCGTACCCATCGAAAATCACAATGGCATTTGGTTTATAGACCTAATGTATGAGACATAACTGCCCCAAATTTCTGCATATCTTTGGCCGTGGTGCCATTCGACCCGATGTAAAAAAAAAAAAAACTCCGACAATAACATATTTTGAAATGTAGTCTTCACGGGTTTTCCGCCGAACAGCGCGAAAATCACCACCAACGATGCGTTGTATACCTTTCATGCCCATCTCGGTGTGGTGGCAGCAATCTCATAGTTTTTTCGCGTGTTCGGAAAATTTCTAGATACTGCACTGGTGGACAGAGGCAGATGAGAGGAAAAGACCCCTCGTGAGCCCTTCGCAGCCGCCTGCGCACGTGCTTGCTCATCAGTGCTGCCTCATTTACAGGATTAAATAATTGACAGCTTTTGATAATAAATTTGTGTTTTGTAGTGGAATAAGTGGGTTTTCGCGGAGATAAGCAAAATACGCCAATTTTCAACTAGCGCTTGAGCCCGAACGCTTCTTCCGAGGTGTAATTTGTAGGAAATTTTGTGTACTTTTATTTTGAACAGGGAGGTTACTTACGAAAATTTTATAAGTTTGAATGATAAGCAAAAAACAGCAAAAAATGAGATTTATGGCACTTTTTGCAATTTTTCCAATTTTCCGTCACGTAATTTTGTTAGCATACCTCAGATTCGGATTCAGCACCCCAAAAAACATATAGAATGGAAGAAATTAAAACTACCCCGAAACTTTCCACATAAGGGCTCTTTTGAGCACCTATTGACTGGACTAATTGAGATGGCTGAGCAAACGTGGAGCTATGACACTCCACAATGACTGAGGGGGAAAATGTCTTAGGACCACAAGCTGCTTTACAGCAGTGTTAGGAAACAACTAAGGTCCTGTTATCCGAAGGTTCGTTGTAATGTTGATCACAGCGGAGTTCATTCTTCTGAATTTTCCGTGAATGTTAAGTTGAGCATTGATTTGGGTTCCATAATTATAAGTCGCAGATTAATTCAGAAAACTGAAGTTTTGTCCCAGTGTAGATAGTATTCCGGTATTCTTTTAGCTTGCATTAGGTCGTATCTGATGGTGCTATCCTTTTCCGTTCACAGTCTTGAAGTGCTTCTAATGTTGATATAGCCATCATGAGGGGAAAAAAAAAAAAAGGCGTAATTCTGACTCGTAGTATTCACAACACACTAAAAAAAAAAAAAAAAATACAAAAATCATAAAAAAGTACAAAAAGTCACATAGTCCAAAATATTAGCAAACGAGCGTGGTTGGTGAATGGATTACGTTCTGGCCACGCGTTCGGAAGGACGCCGGTTCGAATCCCTGTCAGGGCATCTAGATTTGGGTTTTACATTGTTTCCCCAAATACTCTAGCCGATTTCCCTGGATGCTTCCATCAAAAGGCCATGCCCGAATTCTTTCACGTTCCTTCTCCCCAGTCCTTTCCCGCCTCTAATGACCTCGACGTCGACGAGGCGTAAAACCATAAGCCAAAACCAGCAAAAAATAAAAAAACACGAAAAATTACAAGAAAAAATAGCACAAATCCAGTAAAAAAACCAACACCGGAGCGTTTGAGTCAGTAACTTTCAATATTTTTCCGGCTGTGTTTACGTAATTCAACGAACAGAGATACAGAGCGGTAATAAACTCTGGTGTATTATCAGCTGTCAACGACTGGCTAAGGAAATTAGCACAGCGGTTTTCTGCAATGGGGCTACAACTGATATCAACTCCAATGTACTAACAGCGCCTCTTAATCAGAGCTTTTCGGACCACTGTCGCTTGTAGCTGTGTGTGGCAGATTAATTTGTTTATTAAAGGAATCCATCTAGGACATCGGATCTATCGAGACACTATGAACTAGCAGTTTTTTTTTTTTTTTTTTTTTTTTTTTCATAGGTAGTGAAATAAAAAAGAAAATGGGGTAAAAGATTTTCAACATTTTTCCGTACCGTAATTCGCAGCTTCAGCTGTTGTTTTTATAATGATTTTATACACAAACGTTAAACAGGTTGAGAGCACTCGTTTTTTAGTTTGTTTATGTGATGTTAAATGGCTTTAATTATTTCGTGTTAATCGGGTCAGCGCTGGCATTTGTTTTACAGAATGGACCTCGGATAATCGCTGCTTGTGTTGTTTTTGCTGGACCGCCTGACAAAACAAAATTGCGTTTCTGTTTCGACTGTTAGTTCTTGTCTCCTGCGTCTCTTTTCTAACTTAATAAATTAACAACAGCTATCGCAACGTGCAGTGAAGAGGCCGCTGTCGTCGACGGTGTTGCTGTCTCGTAGGCTGCCAGTCTTAATTGATCTTATTGATCTTAATTGAGTCACATTCAGTTGCAACCACAATATGCAACACTGGCCATTGCCACAGGTCAGGCTTCACGGGTTTAATTAATTTGTTTTCGTTAAACAGCGACAGTGCGTACCTAAATCTGTACCTCACAGTGTCTGAGGGTGTGTTTGAAATGGCACCGCGCCAAAACTAAAAAACAGATTTTGATGGAATTTTCGCAGTTTGAAAGCTAAGGATCTAGTTTGAAATGTATGGTATACACTCTACGTTACCGAGCGCCGAAGTGGGAAATGAGAATCGGTTCTTAACCTCAAAACATATCGACCAAAGATATTTAATATTTTTTGGAAACTCCACCAAAGATAAATACTCCAATTCCTTAAAAATTAAAAACATCATCTTCCAAGTTTTTGTGGTAATATTTCGTTATTCGTAGCGTTACACAATTATTGCTGTATAATTTTACACCTTTCTTCCTGCTTTCAAGACCGTTCTTGGAATTTTGATGGAGTTTCTGACTGAAAGCTTAAGAGTTGTCTTAAAATATATTCCGAATTTTTTTTTTGCATTAATACTGTATTACTGTCCCCCTGTGTTTTTCCAAATTTTCGTCTCAAACCATACAAAACACTTTGGCGAGAGGTTTATACGGTCCGCGGACACATCGAGGGCTAAACTTCACGAAATTGTGATTGTTTGTTTACGACTGGAGAATTATAAGTTGGTTTTTCGTGATAACGGATTTTGTTTTTTGCTGTTTTGATGTGGTTTTACCGTTTGAAACGATTTTTATACATGAGTATTAGTTTATTGTCTGCCTGTGATGGGTTGTCTTAGCGAAAAATTTAGGCTGGTGCCGTACATATGATGATGCGGCTCAACGAAATTGTGATTATTTATATACGTCACGAAATATCAGACCTGAAGAAAAAAATGTGGTATATTTTTTTTAAGAGTCTGAAACAAATATGTTATCGCGGCAGTTGCTATAAACAATGTTACAAAGCAAACGTAAATCAAACGAATAAGATTAACTAGACGAGCCCCTGACATAAGAAATCGCATATGACCGATCGAACCTTTTACATAGAATTTTAAAAAAATATTATTCTAGGGGTTAATAACGAGATCATAGTTCTAGAGAACACAGGTGCAACATTTCTTTGACTCACATGGACAAACAGCATGGCGCAACTGGTAAGTTTATATCGTAATTTAAAATTATTGTTCTATGCAATCCGAATATATTAAAAATGATTAAATCTTTAATCTGATTTGTGAGAAAATCGCTTTCGACAGTTGGCTCCGCTGTCTTCATAAAGCGTCGCATGGCTACAACCACCAAAAACCAACCTACACCTGACGAAGCCAGTAGAGCTAGCTGTCGAAACGACGATATTATCGCGAATTTAACATTTTAAAAATACGTCAAGACATTCCCCACTCACGCTACAAAATTGTTAGGTTTCTATACGAAGTAGGAAGACTGTTGGCGTTAGTGATTATGTGACAAAACGTTTGGTTCACTGGGGTTAATATATTCGTATAATGAACAATGCGACATGGCAGCTTAACATTCAATGAACATGTGTATTAGACTCTAGAGGAATCATCATGTTTACCAACCCAACTAGATATCCTGTCCTGGTCACCTTGCAGCTGTTTACGGTCCTCTACCTTTTCGATCCTTTTACATATCATTATATCATCTGCAAACAATCTAATTTCTGATAGTAAACCATCAACACAATTATTCATTAAAATAAAGAACAGCAATGGTTTGTGCTATTATCAAGCATTTTCCTCTGTCATAAAAATGCTTTTCCATTAGGCTTGTAAAATTCAAGTTCTCTGTAAGCTGACCTCTGTGAATTCTACATTCACTGCTTGTTTTTCATACCTAGGATTGCCTAACATCCCTTCACTTTGCGTGCGGAACTAGATATTTTGTTCTTTGTACTCTTTTTTGCTGTTATTCGTAATTTCCGCATCGTTAGACTTTCGCCAGAGTTATTACTGCAACTTACAGTCTTTTTCTTTATATGAATACGAATTACAGGAAACAAATAAACCAGTTGACGTGAAAACTGCAGCACGACATTAGGACGAGATTTACAGCGCATGCAGCTGACTCGAGTGAATGTAAGGAGTTAAATTGTCAGAACAGGAGAGCAGCTGTGAAATGAGAAAAAAGGAACTGTCCTATTAGTTGCGTTCTTCTTGAGTCGTACCTGTTGTGTTAGAATTCAAACATCTTTGGATTGTGTATCTTAATCGGTAGCATCCCACACTGCGAATACTTTCCGAACTGTACCCCACTCCATTAAAATTTCATTTCCGCTCATCTGCCCTTGAGAACTGTATTCTACAAGGAATCGCTAATCACATAAGGTTTCATTTTCTTTTTTTTCTGTGGCCTCGCATTCGGGATGACGCCGGTTCGAATCTCCGTCCGGGCATCGAGATTTGGGTTTTCCATGGTTTCCAAAAACACTCCAGGTGAATGCCGGGACGCTTCCTTCAAAAAAAAAAAAAAAACCGAGCGTGGTGGTGTAACGGCTAGCGTTCTGGCCTTGCATTCGGGAGGACGGCGGTTCGAATCCCCGTCCGGGCATCCAGATTTGGGTTTTCCATGGTTTCCCAAATCACTCCAGGCAAATGCTGGGATGCTTCCTTCAAAAGGCCATGGCTGAATTCCTTCCCATTCCTCGCCCCCCCCCCCACATCCTTTCCCGTCTCTAAAGACCTTGCTGTTAGAGAGACGTTAAGTAGATTAAAAAAAAAAAGGCTATCGCCGAACTCCTTCCATCGTTCCTTGTCCTCAGCCCCATCCCATATCTAGTGAACTCGACGTCGACGAGGCGTAAAGCCACAAGTAAAAAAAAAAGAACCTTTTGTTTATGGCGTTACGCTCGTTTCGCTTCGTCGACGTCAAGGTCATTAGAGGCGGAAAAGGACACGAGGCAAGGAACGGAAAAGAATTCGGCCAAGGCCTTTTTGAAGGAATCATCCCGGAATTAGCCTGGAATGATTTTGGGAAAACATAGAAAATCCAAATCTGGATATCTGGAAGACGATTCAAAGCGACGTCTTCCCGAATACGAGGCGAGAGCGTTACCGCTCGCCCATTAAGTTTCAAATGATGCACAAACGAACTGTATCTTAAAACACTCAGTATTCCACATAAAAGAAATTATCGCACAGTTTGAACATATAGCGGCGTTTTACTATTGCGATAAAATTTTCTATCAAGCTGAACGGCTCACCATTACTAAGCAAATGATGTGTGAATTATTAATCCGCAAAATTTTGTCGTCCATGTCCATACTTTCAATGAATTAGACTATACACTGCTCTGACTTCTGTATAATATTTTAGCCAATATGGAGATAATAAAAACTTGTCACTTCTCAGAATTCAAATTCGATCGTTTGTGCATATACTCTGTATGTCGCTGACGAGGCATCATGAAATCTGGCTCCATTTTTACAGACACTGTCCACTATCCACGATGCACCCTGCCTTTGCCCTCCTGTCAAACGATTATTAACACTATTTTCTCAAATATTTCACAAATCTATTTATGAGGCTAGTAAATTAACAGTTATGCTAGACTCATAAAGATCTCAGTATAAAACAGTTGATAGAAAATCAATGGAAACCGTTGATCATTAGATTTTAAAAACATCTATCTTGAGAACATCTTTAAAGACTATCGTTAATATTATTATTATATTTCAAAATATATTATAACTTCTACCTTCCTCGATTATTACCCAAACAGTAACCAGCCATATAAGCTGCCATACAGCAATAAAAACAATTTTACAGGTACAAAAAATAATAACCGCCTTAAAAAACACTAAAAATTTTAGATAAATTTATACCTTCTTTAGAAGAAAATAAATATATTTTACATTACTGTTATTGAAGCTTTAACATTAGTTAGCTATTTTTGGATTCGGTGTCAAGAAAGCAAGGAAAAAAATGACAATAATAATGAAGATAATATATACAATAGATTAACTGTGATACTTTTACTGTATTATGCAGTCTGTCAGCGGACACCATAGTGCCAGAGATAAGTCTCATCCACACAGGAGGCAGAGCCAAAGATTAAAAATTCCCTAAACTGTATCCCTAAAAAAAGTAGTATCCACCTGAATATATGCCGTAAAAATTTTCGGAATTTTCATACGTACTCCCCGTGTCGTCTCTAACAACAAATAAAGTGCATTAAATCTTCCTCCCAATAACAGGCTGCCCGCTGAGTTACAGACGATATTTCAATTCCGAATAGAGTAGCCTATAAAGAAAAGTCATAGGATCTCAATTAAAAACATACGGGACCCCTTTTAAAGTACGCCCAATTCAATACAAAAATGCATTAAAATCGGTTCACAATTGACGAAAATATCGCTGTACATGGGAAATTCCTCCCCCCCCCCCTCCCCGAAATACATTCAATCTCATTGAGAACCTTATAATAGCCATCAGACCCAGCCAGCACTTGTGTGAAATCTTATTTGAAGAATTATGTTTAGCAAGCTGAGAGGTGATTAGTTAGGGATTTGTATATATTTCGTGTGATTAATTGTGAATTTGTGCATATTCGTCATGTAAATCAACATTGTTTTATGGTGAGAAACTATGAAAATGCTATATAATGTGTTCATGAACAGTATTATGCATAATAAAGGGTTAAAAGTTTTGATGTGAGTATAATTTGCGACGGTTTGGAGTATTTACCTTAATAATTTTGTGTCTAAATGCATGTAAACAGTATTACTTTCATCTCAAGATTTTTTTTTAATGATTGTGAGTGAGTTTGTACAATTTGTAATTATTTTTGTATGGATTTAATTATTAATGTATTGTTAGAATTCTAGAAGCATCAGTCGGGATTCTTGAATTATTCTGGCTCTTTGAGCAGTGAGTTACAAGTTAATTGAAAGTTTGAATCGCTGGAGTGCTTAGTATCTTTGGTCGAGTCGATGACTGTTCTGAGTGTACTGTGTAATTTTATTGTAGAGCTTGCGGAAAAAATAAACCTAAATGAAATGTGATTCTTCAAGGAAGATATTTGATGGAACCAAAAGCTTATCATGGCTTCCGCGGCAGGACTAACCGTCGGGAAAAAGAAATTAATGAAATGTTTAGCAACATCCTCTTTTTTTGAAGTCGTTTAAAAAAGTAGAGCATGTCTGTGTTGCACTACACTAAAATTAGCAGAATAGAGTTCATCTTTTAATTAGCATACTCGTTCGATAGGCTGTAGAATGTAAAGAGACGTTTTCCTACTTTTTCAGACAATTTCAAACACGAATGATGTAGACTCATTACAGTTATGGAAGTCACGTGAACTCTCAGAAATTTGAAGCTTTCTATCAACACGCCTGCTTCCATGACACATTAGTAACAGTGTTCCAATGGAATAGATATCTTTGTGAGGGACGCGTAACGTGTTCAGCGTGTAATAAAGTTTTTTTTTGTTTGTTTTATTTTTTTTTTTTTGTTTTGCGAAATGTGTAGATGTTTATGAGGCGAAAGGACCATCGCAGCATTCGCCTAGGTGATTGCGAGAAACCGCCTGAAAACCGGTATCAGGACGGCCGCCGCGCCGGTGCGATAGGACCATGATGCGAAGCTGGTGCCGTTGAACCTGCCGTATTAAGTGTTGTGACGCCCTAACTAGCAAGCATCCTGACTGTATTTATTACTATTATAATTCATCATAAATAATTGATCTTGGTTTTATGGTTTACAATTAATCAGATTTGTTACATAAAAAATCAGTGATCTATTTTATGAATTTAATAAACCAGCATTAAACTTCAGAATATTCGCCTATCTGGTTTTAGGCGTGCTCGACACGAGAATGAAATGTGATAGTTATAATTCTCAACACTGGATTAAACATTTGAAGAGAAGAACTAAAACCAATTTCTCCGCCTCCAAATATAAAAAATGGCTGTCTGTCTGCTGGTTGGTAGTAAAATATCACAATCTTATCTGATGGTATCATCTTATCTTCCTTCATTACTCTAATCCTTCGATTTCGATACATCCATTAGAAACAGCGCCTTTCGCTAATCTTCCTTCTCTGGTGGGAACCCATTCCCCCGTCCCCCGTCCCCCGTCCCCCGTCCCCCTAGCGTGAGGTCGCCCTCGTAATATTGGACAGCTCTACTGTTTTTGAGGGCGGCAATCTCAAATAAAAAGTTGACGTCGGACCCTGTCAAAACAAAAATTGATACAAAATTATTTTGAAATCAAATTTTCTATGCAAACAGATATAGTAAATAAGTTCACATTAACAAATTATATTATTTATTTTGTGTATATACTTCACTGACAATGGACACCTTTGAACTCGTACGCTCGGAACCGCACGAAAACATGTATAGAATAACAAGCGATCATAAACACAACAGTGATATGTGTCATTTCCATGCAGAACTCTGGAGTCTAGAACACGCGCACATGTAACAAATGAAATGAGCCTATTGTTGTGTGATTCCTGATAAGGTCACCATGTAACAAATGAAATGAGCTATTGTTGTGTGATTCCTGATAAGGTCACACAGATCGCACCCTTCAAAATGCAAATTTAAAAAAAAAAAAAAAAAAAAAATATTGTACTGACGATATTGCCAACGAAAACAACATAATATTTCCAACCCACTGATGTTTACTTCTTTCGGCAATATAAGCTCTATATCATAAGGATTATTGATTTTGTAAGACTACAATGTGCCAAGCCACAATTGAAGATACATGATCATTAGTTCATCATGAAAATTAACTCTGTGATATACAATCAATTTCCTGCCCCTACGTATAAGCCTGTGTTGCAATATGCTTGGCGAAAGCTTTTCGTATTGGACTGCGTGAATGCGAAAGTGATTTCGAATGTGATTACGTGGTTTTAGTGAGGTGTGCACATTGTTCTCTTCCAGTTTGTTTTAACCACTTCATCGAAATTCCGCATCTGCACATTCAGGACTAATATAAGCACTATCAGGTGTGTGGTACTGCTGTATATGCGTGTTTTGCGATATATTAACGTACTTTAAGCCGAGAGTTTTTGGCACTGTTGACTGAAAATGTAATGATACACTGACGCCATTGAATTACGTATAATTTCCTTCATATGGTATTGACATCTTGTTACTTTGTTTCTCTCTATTAAAATGTTACTTGAGCTAGAATGCAAATGACACACACCACTGTTTTGTTTATGATCGACTGTCATTCTAAGCATGTTTTCTTGAGGTTCCGAGAGTTCGAGATCACAGGTGTCCCTTGTGAGGGGCCTACGCCGTGGGAGGACGCTGGTTCGAATCCCCGTCCGGGAATCCAGGTTTGGGTTTCCATGGTTCCCGCAAATCAGTTCAGGGGAATGCCGGGATTCTTCTTTAAATGGCCATGCACGAATTCCTTTAAGTTCCTAGCCTCCATGGCCTCGACGTCGAAAACAAAAAAACTGAGTATTTACCCGCCAGTGCACTGAGGCGACGCACACTGGGTCGAGTACTGGCCCCCACATACCGGCCATCATGATTTTCCCAATCTCTCCCTCACAAAATACACATTTTAATAATAATAAAAAATACTCTTAGCGCACACAGAACATGGTTCCACTTTTCACAGACAGATGGCACTAAAACTTTCCTTCCAGTGAAGCGTTACGCACAGCGACAAGCCCGAGAAATCCCAAAAACGTCGTATCCTGAAAAATCCGACCCTGCAATAGCGGGATAAGTGCTACGAATAAGGAAAAGAACAGTTCGCTGCGTAGGCCTATTTAATTTCGAGGCAGGGGTATTTCTTTTGCGAAGGTTTCACACTAGTTTTCTGGCTTTATCAAATTGTTCCGTTAACTCGTTTTCCGGACGCGTTCATTAATTTATTATCGATCCAAGTAAATTTTAAATTTAATTTTCAACTAATTTCCTTCTACCTGGACTCTCCGGCACCCATTTTCGCTAATTAATACGCTTAAGTCATACAACTTTAAAACATCTTTTTTTTTCTAGGTCTTTCTTGGTAACTTGCATTCCGTACAGGGAGAGTTTAAGCCATATTACTGGAGCGCATTTAACATCTACACTCGCACGCGAAATTTGCTTTCTGGAATGAGCATCAATTACAACGACAATAAAATAAAATGGCTTGCAAGGGTGAATGGCTCATGAACGCTGAGGTTCCTGCACTCAGATTCTGTATTAAAGTAAATTTACAAAAAAAACATGATTTGTAAAACTTTAAAAGATAAATTTGTAATGCGAGTAGATTCACTTATTTCTGCGACACTTATCACCGAACTAGCAGTCGCCCGCTACTTCGATCACATGTGGCGTTAAAGTAAGGACCTTCCTCTCTCTCTCTCTCTCTATCTTATCATTTATTTACTTATGGCTTTACGCCTTGTCGACGTCGAGGGCATTAGAGGTGGGATGGGACTGAGGACAAGGAACGGTAAGGAATTCGGCCATGCGCTTTTGAAGGAAGCATCCCGGCATTTGACTGGAGTGATTTGGGAAAATCATGGAAATCCCAAATCTGGATGACCGGACGGGGATTCGAACCAGCGTCCTCCCGAATGTGAGGCCAGAACGCTAACCCACTACGTCACAGCTAACACGTAGCCAGCAAGGGAAAAAAACAACCTAATACCACCTAATAAGTACGCTGTAATCACGATAAACTTTACGGTTACCGTAAGTAATTGAACCCGACCAGCATTTTTTGTAAATTGTGGAACATTTTGGCTTAGATTTCTCAGCTTTCGAAATTCACATCAAAACGGAATAGGCCATGTTTTACTCCGGGACTATGGGCTGTACATCATTAGAAAACATGACAAAAGCCGAGAGTTTTTCCGTGAATACCGTTCACCCATTGTGACGTATCTGTATATATATATATATGAAGAATGTAAAAGTTGTATGTTTTATTATTTTACAGAAGTTTCATGTGGAAATGAAGAGGTTAGCACAGGATAGGAAGGGATGGAGGATTGCATCAAACCAGTCTAAAGACTGACGACAGTAAAAAAAAAAAAAAAAAATGTTTCGAGTAGTTTGTACTTACACCATACAGGCAGATAGAATTGCGATAAACGAAACATCTAAAGTTTCTCGCAGTTGCAATACTTAAAAAATGATTATAAATAAAACCAAGTAGAATTTATTGCCCAGTTTCACTTCCGCATTATTTTACTGTATTTCGTTTAAATCCTGTGAGCAAACTCCGTGTTCGTTATCCTAATCCGTTCAATTTTGACTGAAAAGGGATGTTGTAGCTCTAAGACATCCCTCCCCACCTTCTAGACTTCAAGTGGGAGCAATGAAACGTGTAATGTAGTTGCTGGTAAACGCGAACAAACACAAAGATTGTACGCAAGATCCTCATGAGATGATTATTTCCTAAAAAAATTATGTTCTAAAGAATTAATAAATTGTTTATTTACATAACTTTTTAGAAAATCATCTACAAAACCATCTCCATAGTCCTTCCGGAATCTTTAGGACACTACATGTTCGTGCAAATTATGAAAGAATTTTCGTATTAGTAGTTTCGAAAATAAGGGGTGAAACATATTTTGTTTACAGTTTTACGTCAAAAGCTCGACGAAATCGTAGAATTACCAAAAAAAGCAACAAAAATTGGTGGTTTTGGATTTTTTATTTAATATAAAGACGAAATTCCCTGCGGTGTTTGACCTTTGCAGATGACCTAGCACTTCCCTCCTACAACACGAGAGAGGCAATCTACTCCCTTGAAACACTCCATGAAATTTCAACTAAACGTGGTCTCCAAATCTCGTATGCTAAAACAGACTCTACGGAAGGAGCCTCGCTGAACCAAGGTAGGCAACCTACGAAATCGTGATACGGCTATCTCTCTCAAATAACTAAATTCATATATCTAGGAGAAACTATTCATCCTGCAGGAATAAAACGTGAAACTAACAAGGAGAGAAAATCTAAATTACGAAAAGCCTATAGAATCATCTGCAACAGATCGAACAGTAAGTAAATATCCAGAAATGCCAAGTTAAAATAATGTAACACTATGATCTAACCGGAGGCATTATACGCATCGGAAACTTTGATTATTGTGGGTAGAACATTGTTTAAAGATGTTGAAAAGCAAGAGAGGAACATCTTTGCTCCAGTTTGTACAGGAGGAATCTGGACGAAAAGGAAATCACATGAACTATATCAGCATTCGAAAAAAAATTCAGATACATTCAGGAAAAGAATTATATCGTGATGAATAACAACAAACTAACCAAACGAATTCTCAACCTGGCAATTTCAATGAAAATGAAAAACAATTGGCTAACTGAAACCGAAAACGATTTCTGGGAAATCGGAATCACAGGGGATATATAGGACAGATACCGATTTGGTAGCGTGGTCAATAACCTCCAACTTGCCAACAAATAGTATATTAGAAGAAGGAACACTTGGACGGAAGAACGTAGAAAAAAGCTCAGCGAGAGTATAAAGAGATTTTTGGAAAAGAAGAAAAACACTTCTACTAAATAAATTCACTCTTGCGCCTCAGTTGGACATAACGGTGGAAGAAAAAGTAAGACGATATTCATCTAAAAAAAATCTTTCAGTTTTGTCAGTGAAACTGCCATCATTATTTACATCCCATGATATTTACAAAGTTTAATTGTCTTTTGTTTTTTCCGCTTGTAGGTTACAAATGCAGTCTATATCTTCAGCCATCATTGCCTAAGTTTCACAGCCATACAGTGTGTTAGATGCCTCGTGGTTTAAATAATATATTAAATAATTAGTCCACGATCCAGTTTCAAATTTTAACTTGTTTTATTTCTAGCAGGCATCGGACTTCAAGATACAGTTCACGTGTAAACACAAAATTCATACGATTACATTCAACACTTCTTCCAAAGACAATACTACCAAAACTGTTCGTTCAACACTGTCCTTGGCCAACGTAAACCATGGAGGAACGAAATAAATGGAGGAGAAGTGACGTTAAATCTGTGAAGCAGGCTCTAAACTCTATCGCATGCGTAGTGGCGGCAGCGGTGATATTGCGATCCCAAACAAATGCGATGTTCACATTGTGTTAGATGCTGTGATTATTTCATTTTGTAATGTGTATAAGTGTTTTATAATGCCATCTTGTGTTGCATACGGATGCACAAATAGGCAAGAGAGGACAGAACCTGGAATATCATTTCATAAGTAAGTTGAATTCTAATTATCGTTGTTGAAGTGGGCGGTAGGAATTGCAAACTTCGGTGCCTGTCTATAAATATTTAGTCAGTTCTCAATGGGATGACTTTTTTCTCAAATTTTTGTTGGTATAGTGTAGAAAATCACCATACCTTGCTATTTTGAACATAATAGACTAGCATTACTTTTTAACGAGTGTTGAAAATGTGATTTAAAGGGGTGTGTTTTACATCGCGATTCAGTGAATTTAGTATTGCGCTTTCTTTCGTCACGTTGCAGTTTATAATGACAGTGTATGATGAGATTAAATGTGTTAAATTATGCTATGCAATCTAGGAATCTTGATGATGTTGTTACCGCAAATACAGTTTGCGATTCAAATACGCGTGTGTGGGTATGTCTATATAGTTTGATTCTGTAGCGGCAATTTAATGGAGATTGTGGTTAGGTCTAAATGCAGTCTGTACCAGAATGGTTTTGTTGTTCCATAAGGGACAAAGAATTTATCTATTACTGTTAGTAATTTCATGAGAACCAAGTTAGTGACACAACGTGTATCGCGATTGAAACTACTTCCACTTCCAGCTATTCCCAATTAAGCTTACGATGTATGGTAACAAGATAACTATTTTTATTCTGGTTGTAGCTATTTTAAAATTTATTATCTTCTTGTATCATGTATTCTTGAATCTCGACGAAGAAATTAACTACCAGACATTTGGTAGATCCGAAGATTGCAGGTTTATTTATTTGATAAGGTAGGAAAATTGTTTATAATTACAATACATTTAATAAAGATTAACACTTAAGAAATCACGTCTAAAGCGGATCAATATTTTAACTACAATCAACACGCCATGCATCATCAGCGATAATCCTACTATATCTGTACTTCAGAGAGATTACATAACCAACGTATTCATAGATGTAAATTCTATTACCTTAAATAAAATTACTATAAAGGCATTATGCCTGTTCTGTTACACTCCCACCGATGGAACCAGGCGGAAGTTGGCATTGACAAAGCCCCGACTTCCGTCGCCAGGTAACCCTTAAACTAAGATTGAAATGATTATACATATCAGACTATGAAATGACTTATGAAATACAAAAAAATTTGGCTGGCAGCCACTCGACTACTCTTATGTTAATAACAATAATTTTTAACATTATTGCACAAACCTTGAAGTCACATATAAATGGAGAAAGAAATACAATGGAACATTAAAACAAAAAAACAAAACAAAGAAGAAGACAATCAAACACCACTCGTTGAACGAAAGTTGATATTTATCTTCATAGTGTTTTTTTTTTCTTTGTCCCCCAAATGCACACCTTGCCACAGGGCTACAACGGCTAACACTTCACCTACGAAACACAACATGACATGAGTTATTATTATTATTAACCGTTTTTCACATTGGTCCTATTACTTTGCCTATGTCGAAGCTGAACTTCTAATCGTAAGTTAAAAACAAAATACCTCCTTTTGGACCCTAATGGCCTCAGAAAAGTGAGAAACGTGGAGGATTTGTCTGCATATAAATGCACTTTCAATCAGTGCCTGACCCCGCACTCCCATTCAATTTTACACTTTTATAAGATTTTCGAGAAACCACCTTGAAAACTCCTCTTATTCCATCATTCCGGTACTCTTCTACAACATCCTCTTCTTTCACACCTACCGGCGTTCCCCTCGAATTCCCGGTGTGGTTCTCACACACACTAGTCATTCCCACCAAGGCTGCCCAGCATTCCTTCCTATGTCGCACAGTTCTTGCGTCTCCCCATGATATCACTCTTATCTTTTTATGCTCTGGCACTTCACTCGAATCGAGGTATTTGCATGAGACCGCACACATCATGAAAAAGTCTTTCTGCGTCCCCTTAGCGGCCACATAAGTTTCTTCCCTTAACAATTCTCTATGTACGGCTATCTGCCTATCCACCGACCAATAATGTTGTCGAAACTCCCTCTTGAATTCATTAAATGTGTTACAATTGCCAGCAAACCAGTCGGCCCATCGCCTCGCTCCTCCGGCCAAGTACCAACGAACCATCTCGATCCGCTGTTTTTCAGAAGCAACGGAGAAAGGTGCAAAGTCCTCAAAGTCCCGAATGAATTCAATGGGGTGCATATGCCCATCACCATCAAATTGTTCCCATTCAATTTTCTCTTCGACCCACGCTGCTGTTGAAGTCGAATGATGGCCCCTGACATTGGATACATCCTCCCTTTCTACTGCCGGAACTTTCACTCTAGTAACATCTTCTATCAACGCTGCTGTGGATAATTGGTACTTACCCAAGTTCTGTGAAATCAACTCGACATTTGCGACCACACTGTTTACCTTTTCTTTATCTTCTTTGATGTGTTTCCCCAAAAGGATACAGTGATCCTCTACCGCCTCCAGTCGCCTCACGTGACTTACATTGACTTCTTCCCCGACAACTAACTGTTTACTGAGTACTTCGTTATTCTGTCGTAACAGTATTGTCTCCCTACTCACACTATGCTCTAACCTAGTTAGCCGTTCCGCTAGTCGTTCAGCTTGTTCCTTACAATCAACATTATGTTGCCTTAATTCTAATTGGACATTCCCTAATTGTCGAACATTGTCTTCTACCAACATATTTAAATTCCCCACTGTACTCTCAAGTGATTGCAATCGACCCCCAAGCTCAGCCTTCAAATTACTTTCTACTGATTTCAAATTACTTTCTACTGATTTCACATTACTTTCTACTGATTTCAAATTACTTTTTACTGATTTTAAATCAGCCCTCAAGTTGTCATTCATTGACTCCATACTATTTTGAAAAGATTTCAACTATACCAAGATAGCACGAACTGACCCATCAGTGAACTTAGGACCTGAGTCATTCAAGGACTCACTTCCTATTGCTGCCATCCCCTCCACCATTTCACTCTCTTCTGTAGCCATGTTGTCAACACTTTCAATACACTCGCACAATATTTTGATTGCAAAGAAAAAAGTATCCACCGAACCAGCAAGCAAACAAAAAAATTAAGATGGAAACATAAATTCTGCTCCAACACCAATCACAGTTATTGTTAAACAAGGTGTACGCTATTGCATGCAATGAAATGCAAACAAGGTAACAAATATTAATTAATAAAATTCCCCAGGAAAGTTGAAACTAATTTTTTTTTTTTCAATATTAACTCAAACTGACTTTTACTCGGGAAGAAAATAATTTAATTTTTTTTTTTTTTCAATGCAAATGATCATATGAAAATTCTCTCATGTCAGCTTGTGTTTCTTACAAAGATAAAAAAATTGGCACTTTCCTTTTGAAGAGAAGAACTGCTAGCTTCTAGGACTGCGCCCCGCTCTGCAATGCCGCCCCTTGCGTCTCCCGTAAATGAAGGTGATTCTCCGCTCCGGTCGAGATGTTGCCTGATTGTAGTTCTTATTAATACTGAGCGGATCGGCTCTCCTCGGGAATCGTCGGCTCAATTCGGTTGTCGCGTTCCGGTGGTAATGGCTGCTCGCTTGTTAATTATTGTTACTTTATGTAATTCACTTTTCCTACCTTTTGTTTCAGTGTTTGTCCGTGGTTAATTATGCTTTTAATTAATCCCACTTCAAAACACACTGTCCTGTCGCGGTATTGCCATGTAGCTATTTTAAAAATTTATTATCTTCTTGTATCATGTATTCTTGAATCTCGACGAAGAAATTAACTACCAGACATTTGGTAGATCCGAAGATTGCAGGTTTATTTATTTGATAAGGTAGGAAAATTGTTTATAATTACAATACATTTAATAAAGATTAACACTTAAGAAATCACGTCTAAAGCGGATCAATATTTTAACTACAATCAACACGCCATGCATCATCAGCGATAATCCTACTATATCTGTACTTCAGAGAGCTTACATAACCAACGTATTCATAGATGTAAATTCTATTACCTTAAATAAAATTACTATAAAGGCATTATGCCTGTTCTGTTACATGGTCTAGGCCGCATTTCAATCTAACCATAAGTGGTAGTAAAAAAACTGAAAAATCCATTCTGCATGTCCACCATGTAATTCATTGTGGCTTTGGCAGAATTAATTTTTAGTCCAGGCCGCATATCAACCCAATCCCAGTATATCCCGAAAACTAAGCAAGATATCGAAAAATTTTATTCTTTATTTTCGATTTTTCTCGACGTGTTACATAAGAATCGATCATTAAATTTGACTTTTGCGAAATTTTTCTTCTGCATTTCAACTCAAAGACACCTCACTTTTGATACAGTATATCTCGAGAACTAGGCGAGATATCGAAAATTTTTATTCTTTATTTTTTATTTGGCTAGACTTTTTAAATAAGAATCCATCACCAAATTTGACTTTGACCAATTTTTATTTCTAAATTTCGACCAAAAACATTTCACATTTGAGACAGAATATCTCGAAAACTAAGCAGGATATCAAAAAATTTTATTCTTCATTTTTTATTTGCCTCATCGAGTTACATAATAATCCATCACCAGATTGCGGCGTTACGTTTATTCTAGAGTCCCGTTGAGGTTTTTGTACATATACCCCGTGTCTGTATGGGATCTGCCTAGCCCCCCACTCCTCCTCCGACCGGCTTCACTTCAATGCGTGGTGAAGGTCTCTTGCGTCGTCTCCATATATTTCCTTCCTCCATGACGTAAACTGAGTCTGTAAAACTGTCTCTGAGACTCTGCTGGTCGCTTTATATAAGTTCCATTGAAAGTTCTAGAACATTACTACAGCTTACGACAGACATTTCTAGAACATTAAAAATATTTAAACAATTGAAAACATATTAAAAACAATCAGAATTAATACATAATCATTTACAATCATTACAAAATGCTTATAAATGAAAATTAAAGATACTGAAACACAAAATTATCCACATGAATCATTTTAAACTGTAGTAAATCATCATTTAAACATCGTAGCTCACCTTAATACTTACAATTACAAACATTTAAGCAATTCTCTTGCATAGTTCTGTCCTTAAACATATTAAATGGTATTTACATAATTTATTTTCACAAAACAAAATCCATTTACACTGATTTACAATAAAATACAGACAAATATACAAAACCATTTTCAATCACACTCTGGCTTGTTACAAATGCTTCATAAAATACAATTGCAGTTAAAGTTTAGGTTTGAGGGGTGTTACAAGCGGCATCGATAAAACAAGCGACAGATGTAATGTCTTCTTCGCGTCAATGGTTACAGCATTTTTGGTACAGACTTAGTTTTTTAAAAAATTTAATGGTTTATAACTGGCATCTTGGACTGCATCCTACGAAGTTGTTTCATTTATGCCAGTTATTTTACTGTGAAAAAAATACGCTACTTCTCTAGTAGAATTTCTCTAAATAGCGATATCCGATAGGCTTTAGTAGAATCTCGCGAACCCCCATGCTCAAAAAAAAAAATGATTTCGCAAAATTCAAACACGCCTGTCGTTTAAGGCAAAATAACGTGTACATGTTTGAAGTCTGCAACTTATTTCGCTTACGAGCCGGAAGCCTGTAACAAATGGACAGAAAGCCCAGCAACACCAATAGACCTCCATTTCCTTAGGTGGCCCCAGACTACTATACGGATGGGGCTATGTCAGGCATGGCAATAGGCTGTGCCTATAATATTCCAGAGGAAATGGTCTAGAGAACTTATAAGCTTCGAGATGAAGTCTCAAGTTATATAACGGCAATGCTGACCATCTCAAAAGCCCTGGAATACGGATTACGGTTGTCCACAAGTACTATTCTAATATAAATGACTCCAAATCATCCCTTCAAATCGACATGTTTTTTGGTGATGAAGATCACACAGACCTGCAGCCAAATCACCAACCAGAGTAAAGAAGTAAAATTTATATGGATAAAAACATATGTGGGCCTACCAGGAAACGAAGAGGCAGACCCCCTAGCAAGGAGTGCTACGACAAGCTGTGAGGAAGGGACAAAGGTACCAGATCCAGATATTACAAACGTCCTTAAGGGAAACGTCGGATAGAAAATGGTCGGAAACATCACAACTTAGAGGTAACTAATACACTTGCATCCACCCCAAGATACCAACATCTCAGAGGCATCAAAAAGGCGCTCCATCAAGAGGACTAATAACTATAAAAGCTAGATTAAAGCTCAACCATGGCTTCTTTCCCTCCCATCTACACATAATTAAAGCCATTGAATGTCCACGGTGTGACTGCGAAGAAGATGTGGAATGCGACATTAATCACGTGTTCTACGGCTGCAAGAAATAATGGAACAACATGACAAATTTCGTGAAAGCACTTTCACAAGAGGGCATCCAGCTACCTGTCAACATGAAACATTTACTGGCCACGGTAAATATTGATATATATCGCTTAATCTTATCATTTGCCAGAAGTAATAATCTAAAAGATTATATGAGCTCAATTTTGCATTGTATGGCTGAATGAACAAAAGGTTAAGTACAAAATAATAATAAATAAATAAATAATCCTCGAGATGACTTTTGAGCCTGTTTGTTATGGACTGGCTCGCTGCGTACCTGGATGTGGGTCGACTCACGGCCCAGACGAGTCAGCCCCGTCTCTGTCTGTCTGTCTGGCTGGCTGTAATTGCGGAAGGCTGGAGGGAGGACAGACGGTAGAAAGCGGTCCCAGCTGTCGCCCTCCTTACCTCCCAGGGCTCTCCCGACGCTACGAGGTTCGCATCGCCGAGTGGGTCTCCAGTATCGGTCACAGAGGCTTCTAAATCAGTGTTGGTCACTCTGCTATTTATGTATTTATTTATTTCGTATCGAAAGCGTTGCTGTTACAATAGTAACAAACACAAACAATAGAATTAACAAAAACAGAACAGAAAGATAGAAAAATTGCAATCCATTCATACTGTAAATGACCAAAAGCCAACTAAACAGAAAACAAATAGAAGTACAGAACCTACATACCATAATAGGGAGGTGAGAAGGTTAAAGAACTTGGTGAGACAAGAATATAACAGAGTTAAGAAACAGCAATGGAGTAGGGAATTCTTGAAACAACTAACCAATGAATTAATAATGTCAAAGAAACAGGCCAAGGATGAGTTTATGAAGAATATTATTGGCGCAGGGGACCTCTGACTCATGCATCTAGAAACTGCTATAGCTATATCAGGAAACTGAGGGGAAGAGAGGGTGTAGAGACAATTATAGATAAGGATGGAGAAGAAGTAACGGAGGATTTAAAAACAGCAGAGTTATTAACTTGTTCAGTGAGACCATTAGGGACAATGTATCAAGAACGGTACGAGTTATATCAGAAAACGAGTCTATCTGCACAGTTAGAAGTGAGCAGATTAGAAAATCTGAAATTAAATATGAAGATATCATGAACGAATCTAAAAAAACTGTAAAGCGGCCGCTGTGGATGAAATTAATACAGATGTCTTAAAGGTAGTAGGATGGGACATTATCTTGAAACGTTATTTAAATTGAGTCTGGATACTTGTTGTTTACCAGATGACTGAAAAAGTGCGATAGTAGCTTCGGTCTATAAAGGAGGAGTGACAAATAGGGTTCAAAACTATAGGCTAATCAGCTTGACATCAGGTAAATTAATGGAGTGTTTAATATGTAACCATATCACACGTGTCTGTGAAGAACGTAATTGGTTTTCAAGTCGGCAAAATGGCTTTAGACAAAGATATTCATGCGGATCTCAGTTAGTAGGCTATATGCAAGATATTTCTGATTAAATGGACAGGGGAGGTCAGGTTGATAGTGTAGCACTAGATCTTTCAAAGGCCTTTTACAGAGTAAGCCATAAAATGGTACTAAATAAAGCAAAAACTACTGGAGTTGATAAAAAGGTAATTTGCTTGGTACAACAATTCCTAAAAGGTATAAAGCAAAACGTCAGGGTAGGAAATGCATTATCAAAAGCAATAGGGGTGAATATGGGAGTTCCACAGGGCAGTGTATTGTGACCATTGCTATTCATTATTCTATTCGATCTCCCTCCTTAACAACTGAGCCACCAGAACGTTCTTTATTCTTATATCTGTACTTACCAACAAATATATTTAATACTATTCTCAAAGAGAGTCTGGTTAGAGATCATACCTTTCAAGAACTACAATATCGAATTTATTGTACTTTTGATGTTTGTATTGCCAAAATACTATAAACAAATAAGAAAAGGATGTCAGTACAGTGGCTCACCGTATTACTGTCACAAATGAGACATCCATAAACTACGTAGCTCCAGTTTGGCCTCCTTTAAACACCCCCCCCCTTTTTTTCATGTATCTTACTTGACTTTTAGTCTCTAGACCCCTCCTTTTTTGATCGTGACACGTAGTTTTTTTCCCTACTGATTCCAGAAGACATTTTGTATTCTTTTGTTTTTTCACACTATCGTAAACTACATATGGGGACAGGGCCGGCGTTTAGTGTTAGGCCCGGGTGGGTAGTCAGACAAGAAAAGAAAGGTGGGGGGGGGGGGGGGGAGGGGGTAGTACTCTGAAAAATCTTACGTTAAATAATAATAGTGATAACTATGGAATCTAATTCTTAAGGAATATTTATTGGAGAAAAACTAGAAAATGAATTTAAAAATTCATCATACAATTTATTCACTAATATATTTTAGCTATGTACGAAAAATTATTATTTTTTAAAATTTACTATTAATCAGTATCAATTGCGCAATGCAAAAACTGTAATGCACTTCTCGCATTCGAAAGGACGCGGGTTCGAATCCCCGTCTGAGCATCCAGCTTTGGGTTTTCCAGGGTTTCCCCAAATCACTCCAGGCGAATGCCGGGATGCTCCTTCAAAAAAAAAAACATGGCCGAATTCCTTCCCGTTCCTTGTCCCCAGACCCATCCCGCCTCTAATGACCGTCGACGAGGCGTAAAGCCCTAAGTAAAAACATAATGTAATGCGCTTTGCTTCTTTGGAAATGAAACGATTCAATAATTTTTTCAAACGAAGTTCTTCAGTAAGATTGCTACATACATGTAAAATAGCAATGTTATTTAATAGATCTTGCAACATTGACGATCTTATGTAACTCTTGAGTCGGCGTAAGGCCGAAAAACTTCGTTCATTTGAACAGGACGACCCAAGAATTGTCATGAGTAGTCGAACGAAGCGTACAAACTGTGGTATGAGTCCTCTAGTCCATTTGTACTTCTGTAAAAAATCTACAACCTCTCTTAAATTTTTTGCCTCATCAAAAGTTGCAAAAACATGTCTCTATCACTGAGAAATCTTTCTTGGTCAAAACCATGATTGTAGAAATTTATAATTTTTGCTACATTTGTGTGCTGTCCCACAGCGATTAGTTCATATGATTTGAAGAAGTGGGTGGAAACGTTGTCGAATCGACTCTTTAACGACATTAGTAGTTGGCCATAAAAATAAGATTTGCGGAGAAAATCTTGAGGTGTTTCGAATCGGAGATTTTCACTTTTACCTTGATCGAAATTTTGCGTTGAATGTGGGATTTGAGGTTCGCTGGTTTCAAAGTTATTACCTGACTGCACACTTTTCCTTCAAATTTCTACAGCACAGTACAAAACACCAGTGATTGCTTCTATCTTCCAGTACCGGATTAACCACGTAGCAGGAGGTAGCAAATGCTACGGGCCTCGCGCCTCCTAGGAGGGCCCCGCACCTGGGCCAGATGGGCGACCTTCTTTTTTTTTTTTTTTTAGGTCTACAATTTTACTCGGACTGCAAAAATCAAGGGCCTCTTCTTCACATTTGATACGGGCCCCGCGCTGTCTTAATCTGGCCCTGCTATCTTCGCATACGATTCAATAACAGATAGATTAGATTTCTGTATATCAGCATTCAAAATTTCAACGCGATCAAAAATTTCTATCATCATTGTTAAATATAAACACAGACAAATGATTCCAATCGGAGTAAAATCCAGAAGCCTTAGCAGCGACAGCGCTGTCTACTTCTCTGGTTACAGAATGTTTGTACAAAAATTGCATCCGCTACTGATAAGTATCTCTTACTTATTTAAGAGATTTTATTCTCATTAACCATTTGTAAAAAAGAATAAATATGTTTACACATACAAAACCAAAAAATTGATTTAAACTTATAATTTTTTATAAATACCTTGTCAGACAATAGGCTGCAAGAGAAGGCAAATCATCATTAGTTTCTTTTTGTATTCCAATTTGTAGTTTCTTAAACTGTCCAAGCCGTTTCGGCGAGTCTCGCACGTAGTTTATCAAATCTTTTACTGTTCCGATAAATTTTCTTGCTATTATAACTCTCTCAATTCCATGTTGTACTACAAGATTGAGATAATAAGCATTACAGTGCACAAATAATGCTAGAGGCTCTTCTTTGCGTATCCGTGACTGTAATCCCGTTATTTTTCCAGTAACGTTAGAAGCCCCATCGTAGCACTGCCCTCTAAGTTTTGAGAGTTCTCACTTGTGCTTGGCGAAGATGTTTGTGACCAAAACAAATAAGGCTTATTAAGTTGAGGCCATAGATTGTCTTTCGCCCAGTTTTTAAAAATAAATGGTACTGGAGAACTACTCGAGGTCAGGGCCGGCGTTAGGATTCTCGGGCCCCGGGTAATCGATCTTAGGCCCCCCCCCCTCCCCCGAAGATATTTTTACTTTACACTTTGTTTTTTTTGATAAATTCAGAACATTTTAATACAAAAATGTTGAAAATTATTGGTGCAGATTTTAAAATTTGTGTTTGATTTCTATTTATTTAGGCATCCAGGCCGTCGGGCCCCCCCTTTGGTAGCCCGTGCCCCGGGTACTTTTGCCCCACTTAACCCCCCCTAACGCCGGCCCTGCTCGAGGTAGTTTCTAGGGGAAAAAATGAATTCATACGAGGGGCAATCAATAAGTTCCGGGAATTTCATTGTAACTCTTTATTAACAAAAGATAAGTACACTTTTACCTAATCTCCTTCAAAGAAGGCTCCTTCTGTACACACACACTTACTCCACCGCTCCTGCCATTGCTGGAAACAACGATGATAATCCTGTTTTGGTATCTTCCGAAGTACAACCGTCGCTTTGGTTTTGTTGTCTTCTACGGTGGCAAAACGGTTACCTTTGAGGCCCATTTTCATCTTGGGAAAGAGCCAGAAATCCAATGGCACTAAATCCGGTGAGTAAGGAGGCGGGTGGAGGACTGGAATGTTCTTTTCTGCAAGCCATGTCTGTGGGAGGGAGCATTGTCGTGATGCAGTGACCATCCTCCTCGCCATTTCTGGGAGTGGTGACGTATCGGTGGGGGTTCCTTTTTTATAATTATTACACGCATCGTGTAGTGTACTTTTAAATGAGTCCCCTGATGATGAACTTGGTTGCCAACTTTGGTGCCGTGATGAAGTCAATGTTGGACGTGTATAAGTAGGTTGATGGTTGACATGTTGAGAACCGGTTAGAACTGAGATCAAAAACTTTTGTATTTGGTGGGCGACCATTTTGTAGCGTCTGTGGGGACGTTTACAACACAGTTTTCAGCATCAGTCGTTTAACTTCGAACTGTTCTGTCACTGTTATTGTTTTCGATTACTGTTCGTTTTCGTTTATTTGCAATACTAGACTACTGTTTGAGGTCAAATATTGATTTTCGAATATGGCAAGAATACCAAACATTCTAATCTGGGTGAATGTTTTGATACGCTAAGAGAACTGCCCAAGTTTTGGAACGTCAAATTTCCAAGGATCGCAACAAAAAGAAGAATGCGTGAAAAAAATTGTTCTTTTCCAAAAAATTGGGCAAATACGAATATTGATAGTTTTAAGAAAAGAATCAGAAATATTATAACCGGCTACCAGAGACAACTGAAAAACATAGAACTGAGCAAAAGGTATGGAGCCGGAGCCAAAGAGAGTACGTGGAATCTTACTTCGACTCACCTTTCGGTACGTTACCAGGTGATTAAAAATAAAACTTTGTTCATAACACTACAAGTCTCTTTGTTCCAAGAATTTGTTGCGATATAGCGGTGAAAAATTTTAAATCCTCGACGCTCTGACCACTAGCTAAAAATATAGGAGTTGCGAAAGACCATTCGTTCACAGCAATAAAATCCTCATGTTGGTGTCTTTTTAAATAAATTTTCGCAATTTGTCCTACAATTCATAATAGGTTTTACTGCCCAGTCTAAAAAAGTTTTGAAAATAGTCAGGTTTAGCGACGTGTATCTCCCTCACTAAAAATTGAACGGAGAAATCTGTACAATTTTGATGCCATTCCTTTGAGACCAGCAGGATCACCTCATCTTCACACAACTCTCTTAAAACCAAAACTACAATGCTCAGTTACTCATTTTTCACAAAGCACGCTCTACTATAACCAAAATGTTTAAAACCGCCATACAAATTAATAGAGAGTGGCAAGAGAAAACATCCAGCAAATAAACCTGATGACACGTACTCGGAACGCGGACGTGATATTTATATGTACAACTTGGTTGCCAATTAAGTTCACTACAAAGTTGGCAATCAAGTTGGTCGTCTGTGGGCCCCTTAGGTATATGTTTTATCATATGATAGTAGCGTGTCTCGAAATGAAACCAAAACTAGGTTCTATTTAGATATTTGTGTGCAAAAAAATTGAATCTGTGGCAAAATGTACATTAGGTGAAAGAACATACCGTCTGATAAATTAAATGTAGATCTTAAGTTACATGGAAAAAAAAAAAATACCAATATCACTTTAGTCAAGTAGTAAAAGCAAAAAGGACTGCCATTAAAAGTAGATCTTCTTAAGTGATGGCAAACGAACGATCACAAATATTAGTCCCCAGGTTTTTGTTAGCCCCGCCTAGCAATGTCTAGCGAAAAATTATTCAGCGAAAGAAGGCTTAATTTGTGTGTGTGTGTGGGGGGGAGAGGAAAAAAAATTAAAAGGCTGCTAAATATTTGTTTTTAAAAAATAACTTGCCACTTCGAGCTTTCGAATATTATTATAGTAATTAGAAAATTACTACTTCAAAGTCAGTTACTGTTACTGTTTGATTTGATTATTAAAATAAATATTATTCCACTTGTCATTTTTATTAAATACGAGTAACTAGACACTAAATCATATTTTCATATAACTTAGGCTTCTGTTTCCGCTTCCATAATGTCGCTTCTGTTACATCTCTAGTACATATACGTGAATATTCATTACATGCACACGTATTTATGTTTAGAGGGAAGAACAAGAATAAGAATTTTACTTTTACTTACTTTCACGATTTTGACTGTCAGCTGACTGAACTAGGCCATCTTTTAAGGTTCCAGTGGATCATTTGTTTAAGGGTGATGCAAATTTATCCTCCACTTTCTGCTGTCTTCTAGCATTATCAATTCGTTTCTCCTTTTCAGCTTCACTACGAATTTATCAGTTTGATCTTTTTTATTGATTATTATTTTTTTTTTTTTTTTTTTTTTTTTTTTTTTTTTTTTTTTTTTTTAGAATTAGCCAAAACGCCTTCGAAATACACTAATGCAGCTTTCACACACGACTGCTTTGGACGTACACTATTTTCTTGCGTTCACTCACAAGATTGTTTGCACAGTAGGCGATATCTGGGGTGGCGGTCTCTATTGAAACATCAAAGGGATTTAGCGCGTTGCTAATGGTGTTGTTGTGGGTACACAGGCTAGGTATTATACACGCATTTTGAAGGATGGAACTAACATGCTTAGCTGCTCTGTTCTCTCTTTCTTTCGTTATCTCAATTCTTTCGTCTATGAGCTCTCAAATTCCGGGTGGGTGAAATACCCACCCGGTATATCCCGGGTGGGTACTGCTACCCACCATACCCACATTATCCGCCGGCCCTGTATGGGGATAATTAAGTGACGGGAATAAATATTCACATGCTGTTATGTGTTCTATACCTTATTTTAACTGTGACAAATAATATGAATCAAAAGCTACGAGGCTTAGCTCAGACCCGATCCCTCTACCTCCCCTCCCCCCTCTACATAGCCTAGTGTTGCTTTCTGCTTGACTCCTCCCCCCACTAGATCAAGCCACGTGGTTTATGGACGCTCCCCAAGTATTAGCAACGAACGTGTCTGGGGAACAACATGAGGCGCGGAATGGAAGTAAACACAACTGGTCTCAAGATTCCAGTCTCACCTCATATCTTGGCACGACATTTGATGGTAAACTCAAATGCGGAGGACACATTGTGCAGGTGGTAGGGAAAAGTTTCTAAATCCTTTATTTACTATAGGTTGAGGGTGATGGGAGAGTGTACCACAGAAGTAAGGAATCTGAGTTACAATACCAAGGTCAGAGTATTGCTTGAGTGTGGAGGGATAGATAGGAAAACGTTACGGTTATCAAATATATGAGTTGGAGGGCGCGGAAGGTAGGGCGGTTAGATTTGACTGTGGAAATTAAGGTAGAGTACAATAAGTAAGTGTTATGGTAAAGAAGATAGAATAGCAAGACAGGGGAGAGTGTAGGGATGGGATATACTGCTACTTTCCGGTCACTGTGATATCTGTCACAGTGACTTAAAAGTCACAGTGATTTTTAACTGTGACTCTGTCACGTCGAAACGATAGTGTCAGTATCTTCCACCAGATGGCAATATGTAAGAAATCACGGGCACAGTGAAAAGTAACGACATTCAGTCACGTTTTATATGCAAATGAGGCTAAACTGTGACTGTCACGTCTGGGGAATAGTGCTGATACCTGCCACCAGGTGGCAACGCGTAGAAAATCACTGTCAGAACCGAAAAATCACGTTTAGAGCAGAGGCAATAGTTTTAGAGTAAATTCAGTCGACTGGGTGTGAAATTTTTAATTTGCGTTTACCAATAAGTAGTTAATACTTCCTGGGTGCTAAATGTTTTTATTTTCCTTTCATGAATAAAAACAAAATATTGTCAGCCTACGCTTTTATTGTTTATTGGGAATTTGTGCAATTGGAACGTTTCTCTCTTCGAAATTAATTATAGTTACCCTGAAAAACCCTATATTTTTATCGTAAATGTTTTAATTTAATACTACCCAAATTATTTTACAAAATGAGATAAACATAATAACTTTTTCTGAAATTACAGCTGTAGTGTAAAGTGTTTGACAACAAGAGCAGTTATAATTTTTCATCTCAGAATTCAACTACAGTGGTTCCCAAACAATTACTCTTAAAATATTTTTTTTAAAAAAGCGTTATTACTGCACTGATAATCACGATTTTTTTTTTCATTACATCATCCTTATATTCATCATAAATTCTCTGCTGTGTGGTATTTGCTATACAATTTAATATTTTTAAAGAGATTTTGAAATGACTCAAGGCAAAAGAAGGGGTAAAATAGTCTTAAAGCCAAATTTCTTCCTGTAAGTAATCATTGTACACACATTATAGGCCTATCCCTTAAAAATTAGCACATTGCAAAAAAATTTGTGTTCAGAAGTTTATCATAATGCCAAATCTCCAAATTACAAATCTTCAAGTAGTGCAGGAAATTCTTTTTCCATACATTAATTTCATGTTACATCCAGACCTAACTATCAACATTTATCAGTCTAAAACACATTTAAACATTAGATAAACATCACTGATAAACATTGTCTAATAATTCCTTGCCACATCTAATATTCAGTGAAAATTATTATGTAGTTCCTAAATTGAAAACAATTTACCTGTCCAGTTTACAGAATACAGAATATGTAAGCAGTTGCTGAACATTTTTATTTTCATTACTGTTAGCAATATTAGGCTCAAATTGAAGATATGCATTACACTATGTGTATAAATCTTATGAAAATATGTATACATTATTTCAGAAAATGCTAGTCAGTACTGATGTTTTAAATACTCTCATCTTCTGTTAGGGCAGTGAAATACAAACTGTGGTTTTAAGTAATATTCTGACTGGTTTTCCCTTGCTATTATTCTTTATTCAAACTTCTGGTTTCCAACAACTCTTATCTACTAATTAACACAACTACCAAGACAATGATAGAATGGGCAATTTAGATATACGATACTGCAAGAATTACTTGTTTTCACTTGGTGGTTTTAGACAAAGTTAATTGTGGTTCAGATTCAATATTAAAATGTAGGTCCCAGAGAAAAAGGAACTGGTTGTTCATTCCTGACACAATGGCCTTGTGGATGATCTAACCAACCTTCAGGTCTGGACTAAGTTTTTAATATAATTAAATGATATATTCCTTAATGAATTCCAACTGTCAAGGAAAAAAAGTATTATTTTTATCCAAACAGTTTCTGAATGAATAATATTTGTACAGGAATATGATCAGTATATCCTCTTTCAGATTAAATATTGCAGTTTTTGGTGTAATATAACTTTTTCATTTAAGTTCATTAAATTTCAGTTAGAAGGTGTGGTGAAACACAAATGGGAAGGTGCTGAAAAAAAGATGTGAGTCAATGTCATTTTGACTGGATGCATTCTGAGGTATCCAAAACTGCAGGGTATGAGAGGGAGGAGATATGCAGAGAAATTAGTAGCTATAGAAAACAGAGCCAGATAGATTAATTCTGTAATAGATGAAAATTTGTGACAAGTATTGCATAGGATACATTAATGTAGAAAGCCTGATAAGCAGAAATGGTTTCACTGTTTGCATATAGTATAAAAAAATAGTATCTTTTATATAATAGTAACCCAATACAAACATATTTTACAAAACAACAATGATGTATCTACAACCATGTCAGTAGCTACCTAATGATGTACTGGTTATCTGACTGGACCTCATAATCAAGAAGTTATGCGGGATCCATACTGCTATGAAATCCACTGAAAATGTGATTTGGATACAAAGAATTCTTATTATATTCAGAACTCATCCTGTCAAACTGCAATCCCTATTGTAGAAGGAAATTCCTCACACGGATGTGCGGTTATATTATGGTCCATTTTCATTCTAAAAATTAGAAATTGTTAAAAAAAAAAGTTCTAGCTACTTTAATAAGACTGGTGGTGCAATCATTTAACATCATGTTTGCTCTACCCCACTGTAGAAGAAATTTAGGTTGAAAATAGCACGATTTCTTAAAATATGCATTGATCAAATTTCCTTTCAGTACACTAATCTTGTACTTAATGACAACAAGCTGTGATTTTAATAATTTTTTATTTAAGTATCGCATTTAGTTATATTTTTTTCACAGGTAACATGGTTTTGTCAACTTTAAACGGACCAAGAAGGCTTTAGTCCATTTTTCTTCTAAGTTGATCCACTATTTTTGTTAAAAACGAGAGAAGAACTGCTAATTACTGGTACAAAACTGACGGTTTAGTCTACTTTATAATTCAGAATTCACAGTATCCTACCAAACGATATCACTTATGACGTGACCGTAACCAAGTAACGTCTTCCTTTCTGCTACTTTCTCATGAAACCGTGATTGTCCGCAGGTCGCAGTTTGCGCCTAAAATGTTATCACGTATAACGTGACTGTGACCAAGTAACGTCTTCATTTCTGCTACTTTCTCTTGAAACCGTGATTCTCCGCAGATCGCAGTTTGCGTCTAAAATGTTATCACGTGAACGTTACTCAGTCACGTCCAGATTCTGTCACAGTTACTTTTTGTCACTGTGACTTTCCGGTCACGTTGTGAATGTAGCTGCGACGTTATTTTTCGGCCATCCCTAGGAGAGTGCTTACATTGGTTATGAGGCTGGGGTGGATGTTGGTAGAGGAATCAGCAGAAATATGTTGAAGGGAAGAGATTAACATTACGACAAGCTGGCACTTGATTTCAGGCGTGAGGTAGTGGCTAAATATTCTTTTGTAGGAAAAGGAGTTGGAGCCAAGGTAATTGATGAGCAATTTATCTGAAACACTGAAAGAATGTAAAGTACTGTAACGGACCGACCGTCTCCGTTTATAATAGCAAAGAAAATTTAAAATTTTAATTTCATTTTTATATCAAAACTTCTTGGAATGATATCACATAAGCATTTTAATCTTTGCAGGGATTAGATCAGATTCGCTCTGAACAAAAGATTCATAAACATAACTAAACATTTATTTTCACATATGAAAAACTTAATGCATTTAATTCTAAAAATTTGACAATCACCTTCTTTTTACATAATGATCAACTACAATACAACACAGTTTATTATGGGTGCCACCCTACATGAGACTACTATATGCTTATGCTTACACGCTGTTGATAATCAATATAAAAATTGTCCGACTAGCTCAAATAATAAACAATTTTAATAGGCATGAGAAGTTCTCATCTGGTGAATTGCTTCACCCAGGAACGTTTACTGGAGTCTTGATCCATAAACATTTTCAGTGATAAAAATATAATCACCATATCAATATCTCACTTGTTGCTATATGAGGTTGTGCATAGGTGCACCAAGCCACGGTATCCTTTGTCATCCCGTAGGTTCAACCGCTGCATCAAGTAACCATAGACTTTGTTAAACCATAGGTTCAACCACTGCACTACTTCCCGCTGAAAACACACTTAGACTCATAACTTTGCACTTCATAACACAGCTTATGATTTGCACCCACTGAGAGGTGGTACAGAGGACTTGCTTGTTCGGCCACCTGTGGCTCAGTGTCCCTCTTCTTCCGGAGACCGACGCACCCTTTGTCTCTTTTGGCGGGCGAACTTCCATCGGCCAATTAGGTGTCTAAGGCGCTGGTCAACCACCGCCGTTCGACCGCCATGCAAAGAAAGAACACACCTCAATATTCTGTCAGTAGGTGGCATACCCTGTCTCATCCAGCCACTCTTGCCATTCACAACAAAAACTATGGAGTGACCCTGATGTAGTGACCCTGTTCACTACAGTACGTAATAATCAATAGTAGACGAGTGGTGAAATTAAAAAAAACTTAGTGTTGTTTGAGAAATTACGACCAGGGCATATGTTTCATCGCTATTAAATAAAATTAATATTCATACATATGTATTTATATTTAAAAAACCTGTTTAGCACATAGTAAACAATCGACTCTCCGAAGAAATTGTAACTTCCGTTCATTGAAATTCTTCAGTTTTTGATAGAGTGTTTAGTCTATTCCGCATCGATAGACTTTGAGAACTAAATGGGTAACGATTTCCGGCCTAGCTCCGCCACGTGTGGAGTTGAAGTAAACGGCAAGAGATAAACAAATTTAGACCGTTTAAGAAAGTAAATATGGGTAATCGAGACGGACAATATTGTCACAGAGAATGAGTTTAGAGACAACAATGCATAGCGTTCTATCTTCGAAAACTTTTATGGTAAGGGTCTTTGAGAAGCTTGAGAAAAATGAAAGCAGTAGATTTATAATTTGTTTCCGTTTTATTTATCTCTGTTTGTCATACTGAAGGATTTAAGGTTATTCAGGATGACGTCTCCTGAACGTTTTGTTCAAGACGAAACGTTCTTCGTACAAGTCTGCGCTGCACATGTGCAGATGTTTGGCTGGATATTGTAACTACTGCAGTCAGTACCGCAAGCACACATGTGACCTTGCGTATGTGAGACAAGAGGCTCGCGCAGCGGAAGTCTTTTACTTGCTAAATTAACTTTGCACCTCGTCGACGTTGAGGTGTTTAGCGGCGGGAGGGGATTGGTGGCAAGGAATTCGGCCATGGCCATCGTGAAGGAATCATCCCGGTATTCGGCTGGAGTGATTTCTGGAAACCGTGGAAAACCTAAATACAAATGGCAGAGTGGGGATTTGAACTCTCGTTCTCCTGTATGGCAGTGTGCGTTACCGCTCACCCATCGGGTTTGGTCTGAACTCGTTTTACCTACGCCACAAATGTCATCAGTCAACTCCGAAACATTAAGCACATTTTGTCATATAATGAGATCCTTAATTCAAAATAAACGCCTTTGTGCGGTTTTTTGCAACGAAGCCTCCACTACATATAACCTAATCTCTAAATTTAAATTTCTCTCGCAGTCGATTCATTAAACTTTTATTTAAATTAAGCTTTTAGTAAAATGTTCCTAGTATATGTGAGTACATTGTATTCTTAATTCTGTCGTTGTTTTGGAAAACCGAAGACGATTTAATTAATGAAGACTTTAAAATTAACTGTCGGTGACAGGGCTGCCAGATTGTATAATTGGATACAAAACTTGTATACTTTGGTTACCTCTTGTATTCTGTTTGTATAACAGATTGCCTTGTATAATTGGATACAAAAATGAGCACTTAAAAGTAAAGTACATTCCAGCACCTTTTTGAAAGTGTTTGCCCTTTGTTTCATTGAATTGGTAACCCTTCCTGCATATCTATTTCCTTTTTGTTATTCAAAATTTATCAATGTATACATTGTTTACTTTTCGTGGACTTTTTTTGCTCCCAGCACTTTCACTCACGTCTGTAATCAATGGATGACCCCTTTGTATAATTGGGTTTCATTCTGTATAATATAAGTTGGCTGTACTGGCAGCGCTGGTCGGTGAGTTGGGATTTATTCAGTCATCACATACTAGAAGTTTGCGAAGATCTTAAAGGAACTATACCGCCTTAAGGTCTTCGTTCTTGCAATTACTATATTATCTACATTTATAGAGGTCAAAATGTAACAACGGCATTACTCATGCTTAAATTAAAGTTTTTTTTTTTTGGCTACTGCAGTACGGAATTTTTTCACATTTCTTACACAATATCATTTTAGAGAAATCTGATCATACTTGATAGATAATTTAATTATTATGTGCGGGCAATACTGATACAATGGAACAGCGTATGAAGGGAAGGCTTTGTCTGTTTGGCAGAGTAAGACGCTTGAGTAGCTATAATCGGAGGAGATAAATGGAGAAAACCTGCCCTTTAATTTTAATTTAATTGTGCTGGAGCGAGTAAAAATTTCCCTTTCTTGTATTCGAATACTACGAATTTCGGTTTTAAATACAGCGTTTTTCGTAAATTGTTCGCCACTTACCTTGGTAATTTATTCCAATCCATGACTCCCTTATCTACAAAAGAAAATTTTCTCACGCCCTCATGCCTAAAATATAGTGGCAACTTGTCGTGTTTTCTCTCCCAGGCCCCACTCCTAATTCATCCACCCACATCTTTCCTCGCCTCATCACCAATATACACCTTGTACATTCCCAGCACTTTCTTCACACACTTCCTGTATTCCAATGAATCCCATTCCAGCTGCTTTATAATACAAGCTACTGATTGTGCTCTGCGGTACTGTAATTTGCTGAGACAAATCTAACAGTCCCTCTTCGCACACCATCAAACGCCTTTATTTGATACCCAACTACACTTCCATATTCAAGCAATGAAGTTATGGACTCCAAGTCCCTCACTTCTCTGTCACACCTCTTCATCACTCTCCGAATAAATGAAGGATTTCAAACTTTTTCGTACAACCTGCTAAAGGTGTCCAGCCCAGTTAAATTTACTATCAAATTTCATGGCAAGATATTTACATTTCAAGTCTTCAACAAGCATTTCATTGCCCAGGCTATAATCATTATCAACCTTTAGCTTTTTAACTGTATACCTAATAAGCTGACCGATCCTTCTTTACATTTATCGTCATATACTTACCTTGCTAACTGTCCAACGTTATCCTTGCAATTATAAGTCCCCCGTAAACTGATGACCTAATTACCGTAATTGACTTGCTCCTATAAATGACCAATGCAACCATTAGGATTCCACATTAAACGGTGGTACGGCGTGTTTTAGATGGTTTGGCCCTATAACTATCTCACACACTCGCGATCCGACAGTTCGTGAAGTTTTTATAATTACGAAAGTTGCTGGAACATGCCATCTAGCTGGGCAGCAGGTGTTATTATTAAAACAGTAAAGAAAACACACAGTTTTAATCAAACACTTTATATTTAATACTTCTCTCAGTCTATCACACAATTACACGTTTCCTTTTACAGTACTGCGGTAAATCATTACAGTTTGCGTATTCTAACAATACCAACTAACGCCATAATAATATTTACTTCGCTCGCTCGGCGTGCGACTTTAACCTCAGGAATAGTACTGTAGTGACCAAAGATACTCTATATCCATTCTTAGAGGCTACACTAACGGTACTCCGATCGCTACAACACATTAGTATCTGTGGAAACTCGCGATACCATTGTTCAGCCAGAACATTATGACCACCTACGGATAACAGCGGCGACGCGTCTTGGCATGGAAGCAATGAGGCCTTGGCAGGTCACTGGAGGGAGTTAGCACCACATCTGCACACACAATTTACCTAATTCCCGTAAATTCCGAGGAGGGGAGTGATGAGCTCTGACGCCACGTTCAATCATATCCCACATGTCTTTGATCGGGTTCAGGTGTGGCGAGTTGGGGGGCGAGCACATCAATTGCAACTCGCCACTGTGTTCCACGATCCACTCCATCACACTCCTGGCCTTGTGACATGGCGCATTATCTAGTTGAAAAATGCTACTACCGGTGGGAACCATGGCCGTCATGAAGAGGTGTACGTGGTCTGCAACCAGTGTACGATACTTATTAGCCGTCGTGGAGCCTTGCACGAGCTCCACTGGACCCATGGATAATCACGTAATGTATCCCAGAGAATAACTGAGCCGCCATCAGCTTGTCTCCGTCACGCAATACAGGTGTCAAGAACCTGTTTCCCTGAACACGACGGATTCGGACCCTCCCATCGGCATAATGAAGAAGGTATCGGGATTCATCAGACAATGCATCGCTCTGTCACTGTGACAACGTCCAGTGACGATGGAGACGTGCCCATTTTAGTCGTAGTTGCCAATGTCGTGGCATTAACATTGGCACATGCATGGGTCGTCGGCTACGGAGGCCCATCGTTAAAGCCCTAGTGTGAATGGGCCTTTAGGATTGTTCGGTACACTGTATTTTCAGACACACTTGTACTCTGCCCAGCATTAAAGTCCTGTCCTGTTTTAACAGCCTGCGACGTCCGACACCTGTAATGAAGGGTGGCACTCAATCTCTTGCCGTTTGGACGTGGTTTCAGCTGGTTTCGACACTTGTTGAAGACACTCACCACAGCACTCCTCGAACACCCGACAAGTTGTGCAGTTTCCGAAATGCTGGTGCCGAGCCTCTGGGCCATCACTTTCTGCTCTCCCGTCAAACTCAGATAAATCGCGCGCCTTCCCTAATCTAAACACGGATACTCGTAGCTCGCTGACTGATACTACATGCACCGTGCGTGTGTCTGACTAGCAGTCATTCCTCGTCAGGTGACGCTGCTATCACCAGGACGGGTTTATAACGATAGTAGGTGGTCATAACGTTCTGGCTGATCGGTGTACATTTGATTACAAACATTTATACAATTATTCAGGGTCTTTACAAATAATGAACAGTTAAAACTACAGTAATAACACAGTGATAATGATGATACGAGGCGTATTTTTTAAGTAAGTACCATTTTGTCACACCGTGGCTGCAGCGCTAAGGTCGGAGTTCCACGCATGCGCACTGGGTACCTGTATCTCTTGCCTACGCACTGACGCCATTACAGTCTAATTCTTCCTTGTTTACGTTGTTCACTGAGTGTTTAAGATGCCTCCGATAATCGTGAGTCCCGCCGACTGTGAAGTACGGGCTGTTATAATATTTCTTTGTGTTAAAGGCCTAAAACCGATCGATATTCATCGTGAGATCTGTGCAGTTTACGGACAAAACATTATTAGTGATGGAATGGTGAGAAAGTGGGTGAGAACATTTAAAGATGGCCGCACAAATGTGCATGATGAACAACGGAGTGGGCGTCCTTCGGTCGTTAATGAAAGTTTGGTGCAGAAAGTGGACAATAAGGTGAGAGAAAACAGACGCTTTACGATTTCCTCCTTGTGTGATGACTTTCCTAATGTTTCTCGTAGTATTTTGTATGGCATTGTGACCGAGCACGTGAATTACCGAAAATTGAGCTCACGTTGGGTACCGAAAATGTTAACGGATGTGCACAAAACCAAACGTTTAGGCAGTGCATTGACTTTCCTTGAGCGGTACCACAACGATGGTGATGATTTCTTAAGCCAAATTGTTACGGGCGATGAGACATGGGTGGCCTACGTCACACCTGAATCAAAGCAACAGTCCATGGAATGGCGGCATTCAGATTCACCCAAAAATGTGAAGTTCAATCAAACGATTTCTGCCCGGAAAATCAGGTTCACAGTTTTTTGGGAAAGAAAAGTAGTATTGCTTGTGGAATTTCTGCCTCGTAATGAGACAACCAATGAAGCAGCTTATTGTGAGACATTGAACAATCTGCGCCGTTCAATCCAGAACAAAAGACGTGGCAAGTTGAGCAAAGGCATCGTTTTGCTGCATGACAATACCCGTTCACATGTGGCTAATCAGATCAAAGATCTCATCATATCTTTTCGATGGGAAACTCTAGATCATCCATCCTCCGTACAGCCCTAATCTGGCGCCCAGTGACTACCATCTGTTCCTGCACTTGAAGAAACACCTGGGCGGTCAGCGTCTTGAAGACGATAACGAAGTCAAAACAGTTGTGATGCAGTGGTTAACAAGTCAGGCGGCAGACTTCTATGAGGAGGGGTTTCAAAAACTGGTACTACGTCGTGAGAAGTGCCTCAATATTGAAGGGAATTATGTTGATAAGTAGAGTAAGGTACAGGCTTTCATGTAAAAATAAAATTATTGCGATATATTTGCACGTCTTTTTTTAATTTCAAAACGGTAGGTCTACTTACTTAAAAAAAAGAAACATGCCTCGTAATTTAATCCGTAGCGGATAAATGATGTGGAGTGATAACAAGTGTCGCATGTCGACCTACCAAGCTAGACATAATGTCCAGAACATTCTGTAGGACGTCTCGGAAATGGAGAGTTTGTAGCGGGGAATCACAAGAGTTCTCGATGGTCTGAAGGAAGCCGTATACTCGGCTGCCGGTGGAGCCGTGGGCAACTGTAATTGAGAGCTGCTGCGGTGAAGCCGTAGACGAGCAGGGACTGAAGGCAGACGAGATGAGGTCAAGCAGTCTGTCCTGGTGAAGCAGAGACGAGAGGTAATTCACCAGCAGCCAGCAACAGTCTATTATCACAGACGCACTGCAGGCTTCGTGTGGCCAGACAAGAGAAAGCAGGCGGCCGCAACAACAAACAGGCACGAGGGAAGGGCCCTCCTCGGTACACACCGATGAATATGTACCAAAGAATGCAATAAAAGAAAAAAGTAGTCAGTTATTTCAATTATCATCCAATGATTGTTAAATAATCTGCCTCGAAAAGCAGCCAACGAGCACGTTGGGTGAGCGGTACTGCGTGTTCCGAATCCCCGTCCGGCCATCCAGGTTTTGGTTTTAGATGGTTTCCACAAATCACTACAGATTAACGCAGAGACGTATTAAAAAAAAAAATAATAATAAAAAAAAATCAGTACGCAGTTAGGCAATGTCTGTCAGCGTAGATATGTCTTTACGCATTAAACCCCCTTCAGACTAAACAGAACTTCTTCTAATTTTTCCAGAGCCATCAGTTAGGGTAAAATACAGTTCGTATTTGAGCCAGATCAATTCCAGCGAATGCGATCTTTGATTCTTTTACTTAACGTATTTAATGAAAAGTATCCAATTGCGGGATCGTCTGTATTAATATTTTATTAGTACTTTTAACACCATTCAGACTCAACAGAAATTATGTAATTTTAGTAGAGAGAAACTATTGTCACATATGAAACCAGTAAAGGGTGGGCGGAAAGTAACTACCTATTTTGAATTTAGAATAGCTATTGATGTTATGTGTAGATTGCAATGAAAGATACCTTGTTTTGTAGACGGTAGTGTGGCATTATTAGAGTTTTTTTTTTTTTTTTTTGAGAGATGTCACAACGATGAAGTATTCAGGACAGAGCGAAAATTGCAGCAAGGTATGAGATGTGGCAATCTGTAACGCAGGTTCAAACGTGGAGGAGAGGTGAGAACATGCCAAACATGCTGTTTGGATGCAAAGACAATTAAAAATTGCCATAGGAAGTTACTGATGACCGGTAGTGTCGTGGACACAAAGAGATCAGGTCGGCCCTCGACCTCGGTGTCAGAGGAAAAAGGTGGTCGCAGTGAGAGAGATGTTTCAGCGAAGCCCTGCAAAGTCAACAAGACAAGCTGCAAGAGAGAGTGGCGTGACACTTTATTCTGTGCGTAAAAATCCCCACGAACAGTTACATTACAGACCATGGAAGCCTCATTATGTCCAAATGCTGTATCCTGATGATTGGGATAGGCTTCTTGAATTTTGTGAAGAGATGCTCGCGAGGTATGACGATGATCCACAGCAGTTTCAAAAAAATCTGTGGAGTGACGAAGCTGTGTTTCATGTTGCGGGGGTTTTCAATCGTCATAACAACCATTATTGGACAAAAAATGATCCCAAGGAGACTGTTGGCAAAATGCAGGGGAAACCGAAAGTGACAGTGTGGTGCGGATTAACTCGCATTATTGGACCGTATCTATTGAAAGACACTATGAACGCTGAACGATACCTGGAAAAGCTACAAATTTTTGATTGGCCTACAATTTCTGAATGGGACGAGTTACAGAACCTGTCATTTATGCAAGATGGAGCTCCACATCATTACGCCTTGGCCGTCAGTCAGTGGCATCATGAGCGATTCACTGGACGATGAATAGGCCGCCGAGGCTCTACAGAATGGCTTGCGCGTAGTCTAGACCTCACCCCATGCGATTACTTTTCATGGGTGTGGGCTAAGGAAGAAGTGTACCGCAGCAAACCTCAAACTCTTGGTGAGCCTGAGAACAAAATCCGTCAGTTCATAAGTGGTGTTCCTGTTAAGTTCTTGCGGAAGGCCATAGCAATCGTACCTGTTCGTTTAAGACAGCGTATAGAAAATACTGGGGCACACATTGAATTGTAACTTTTTTAATTATCATGCCACACAATAAACTAAATGTGTAGAAAAAATTGTCTTCAGACCTACATTCGTTTAGGAGAAAAAAATTATTTCCAGTTGGGAGTTACTTTCCGCCCATCCTGTACTCGGCCGTTGTTTTTGCTCATGAATATACAGTGCGTATTCTCTGTCCGCACGAATTCTCTTTCTTCACTAATTTTAACTCCCTTCAAACTCAAACGAATTTCTTCACAGCCTACGGTAAAATACAAGTTGCGTTTAAATTTCAACCAGAACGGATCAAGCGGTCATGATCTTTGAACCTTCATTTTTCAGTTTAATAATCTCTGTCCGTGCAAAATCTTTGTTTTTGCTACTTCCAAGACCCTTCAGACTCAACAGAAATATATTTTTCAGAGCGAACCATTAGAGTTAAACACAGTTCGAGATCGTATTTCAGACAGATCGGGCTTGGAATCTTAAATATATAGTGCAGTTGTTTCTTAACCTGCAAAATATACATATTTACTACTTTCAAGCCCGTTCAAACTCAACAGAAATATGATTAATAGACTTTTGGGGTAAGCCGAGTTGTTTATTTCATAATCTGATCTTTTGGGTGCCATGCTACAGCAGCACAGCACCAATTACTGCCTTTTCTTAGAGGGCAGGTGGAGGTGGAGGATATTGTCCGTAGACATTGCCTCCAAAAGTATATGGGTGGTGCAAATCTTCACTGTTGGAGTGGCTTCACGGTGGTGTCTATTATTTGATTAAATTTAGTGGTCTCTTGTGACGATCAATTGTTGTATCATAGCGACCGATGTTGTGGACTTCAGGGTTTTTGCTTCTATGAGTACTTTTGTAGAAAATTTCGGCTAGTTGTTTGAACCTGTCGTGAAGATATGGAACTCCAGTGGCTTCATGGAGTGCATAGGTTGGAAAACTGTTTGGAAGATGTAGAGCTCTCTTCAGTGCCCTGTTTTGTATTGTTTGTAATCTGAGTATATGACTGTCGGCAGCGTATGCCCACACTGGACAGGCGTACTCAATAATTGGTCTTACAAGAGTGGTGTATATCTTAATGCCAGTACTTGGGGCTAGATTATTGTTTTTGTTAAGCAGCGAGTATAGGCTGTGAAGCCTCATGCTTGCTTTCCTGCGGATATCATTAATATGGGCTTGCCAGGTGAGTCTCCTGTCTAGCAACACTCCTAGATAGCGTGCAGTAGCTGACCAGGGTATATCGTTACCATGAAGGTGAAGAACGGGGTCCGGTTGCCGTTGCCGACGGGGCCCAAGTCTTTTGCTGATGATTATTGCCTGTGTCTTTGCTGGGTTAATATCAATTCTCCATCTCTGGGCCCAGCTCTCCGTTACCTGGAGGACTTCCTGAAGACGGCGAATGGCTAAAATTTTGCTGCGGCTGGCTGCGAGGTAAGCGGTATCGTCAGCGTATGTTGCGACCAAAACACCATTGGATGTGGGGACATCAGCAGTATATAATGAGTATAAAGTCGGGCCCAGAACTGAGCCTTGGGGAACACCGGCTTTCACTATTCTTACACTTGAGAAGGCTCTGTCGACTCGAACACTGAAAGTGCGATCTGTCAAATATGATCTTATTAATTTCACGTATGGTCCCGGGATACCCTGCTCATATAGCTTAAGTAGGAGGCCCGAGTGCCATACGGAATCAAATGCGCGTGAAATGTCAAGCATCACCATGGCACAGTATTGTTTGTGATTGAATGCTTTTGTAACAGCTTCTGTTACTCTCATCAGCTGCTGTGTAGTTGAGTGGTCGCGCCGAAATCCTAGCTGGTGATTTGGTAAGGCATTTGTGTCCTCAATATGAGTGGACAGTCGTTTTAGCAGTAGCCTTTCGAATACCTTGCTGATGGCTGGTAGAAGGCTAATAGGTCTGTAGTTTTGCGGTTGATGTGCGTCCTTCCCACTCTTGTGTATTCCCTGAGGCCTCAGGAGGCAGGTGCTTCAAAGTTCTGTTACAGATCTCGTCACGACCAGGAGCTTTGCGAGGGTGGAGATTCTGCAGGCTGCTGATAACCTCTTCAGGGGTAATATCGTCCATTTGAAATTCATCTTCTGCTTGCAGGTATACCCTCAGCCGACGGTTGACTTCGGCGAGGTGTATGGGGTCTGCGTTTGTTTGCGACGGCCGAAAATTTGTTTCAAAGACATCGGCGAGGGCATTCGCCTTGTCTTCAGGAGTGACAGCTAACCCATGGTTGCCATTGAGAGGAGGAAGGCGCTGTCTTCGTCTGGTAAGCTTTCTTGTTTGTAGCCAGAGTGACCCGTCCTCTGGACTGAGCATGGATACTCTTGCATCCCACTCTCTATTTCGGTGTTGCAGCAGGGAAGCTTTTATTTCCCTCTGTAGTCTGTTGAGCAGCCTTCTCGTTGCTTGGTTTCTCGTCAGCTTCCATTCTTTTGCAACCCTGTTTTTGTATCTTATTTCAGCCATCAGTTGAGGGGGAAGCTGTGGAGTGGGAGCTGACCGAGGTGTCCTAATGGGTGTTGAATGCGTCAGTGGCCTCTTTGACTGCTGTCTCAAATATTTCGAGTGCATTGTCGATGTTCGTGATTTCAGGTTGGTTCGAAAGTTTGTTTTGGAGGATTTCTTGGAAAAGCCTCCAATTTGTATTTTTGTAGTCCAAAGTAGAGTGCTTCAGGGTCTGCCATGGTCCGATCTCAATTTCCGCTGTAACCGGGCAGTGATCGGAGGATAGCCGGTTTAAGGCTGCAGTGGCGACATAGCCCTGTATGTCCTTACTAATGAAGATGTCTAAAACATCTGGCCGTTGGCCGTTGCTTGGATAATGAGTGGGTACATCTGGTGCCCACACCCCCATATTAAGTCTGTTGGTCAGTCTTCTCAGGGTTACTCCCGCAGCGTTAGTAGTATCTGCTGTTCCAGTCGGTGTGTTTGGCATTTATATCTCCTCCAATCAGGAGCTTACCACCGATGGAGGCTAAGGCCGTGAAATCATCCTCGTTGAGCTGACGCCGTGGAGGACGGTAGCAGGAGATGATCGTTAATTTTCCGTTTGAGGTCGCCACTTCGACACCGACGGCTTCCATCTGTTGGAGTGTGGGTATGACAATCTCGTGATGAGGGATGTTTCGTTTGATGTATAGGGCTACTCCTCCGCAGGCGGTAGGCCTATCCCAGCGATAGCAGTTGTAGTTCGGCACAGATGCTCGCAGACCGGGCTTGAGATAGGTCTCGGAGACAAGGCATACATCCACATCATGGTCTCGTAAAAACTGTCGAAATTCAGGTAATTGACTATAAATGCTGTTGGCATTCCAGGCACAGAAAGATAAAGAGTGTAACAGGGGTCTAGCCATGATGGTTGCAGTGGGAGCACTTTGGGGAAGCCAGGGCTTTCGTCACGGCGCTGGTCATCTTCTCCAGCTGTTCTGTAAGGTTGGAGACCATTTTTAGTGCAGACTCTAGCATCCTGGTTAGCCTGTCGATACTCTCCTGTGCTTCGCTGGTTGCGCCCTGATTCTGTCTCTGTTGGAGGGCGCCTTGTAGGTTTGCATGAGAATCCTTTCTCTGCTGTAGCGAGGCATTCTCTGGTGAGCCCATTTCAGGAGTACCACCTGGTAGGGCAGATTGATCCTCATGGGGCCTCTCCTCCACTCCCCTTGGAGGATGATTGTTCCCTGGTTCGCGCAGTGTCCCGGGCTTATTTTTGGGTCTTTTGCGCGGTTTGGACTTCTTCTTCCCATAGTTAGTGAGGGTCTGTTCTTTTTCTGTAACTGTGGTGCTATTTTTCTCCTTGGTAGTAGTGCCATTTTGTGGTGGCACTGCTGTATTTTTCTCTTAGCAGTAGTGCCATTTTGTGGTGGCACTGCTGTTGGTGGTTGTTTCTTGTCTGGTGGCCTTTCTTGCTCGTTTGTTGTTCCTCTTTGCCTATTACGAGCCCTTTTGAATGCAGGGCAGCCCTTATAGCTGGCAACGTGCCCGCCCCCGCAGTTTGAACATTTGGCTTCGTCCCTGCCTTTCTGAGATGTGCATTGGGTAGACTCATGCTGTCCGGCACATTTTACACAGATTGACGGCATTTTGCAGTTTTTGGCTACATGTCCAAACAGTTGGCAATTGTAGCACTGAGGAGGACCAGTTGTAGCCCGTAGCTTTTCCACCTGGACCTTGAGATGACAAATCGTTTCTACGCCAAAGATGGCCCTGTTTTCCTGGCAGTCGATTAAGGTTACCAAGAACAGTGGCATGATGACGTTGGAGCCTGGTCTACGAAGTTGTGCTACAGACTGGATGATGAACCCCATCTCAGTAAGCTCATTTTTTAATTCACTTGTTGGTAGAGTTCTTGGGATACCCCTGAAAACTACTTTCAGAAGAGGAGCTGCCCCTGTAGGAAAAGTGTAGTATGGGGTATTAGTCTCGTGCAACATGCCCGTGACAGCAGTAAAATCTTCCACAGTGGAGAAGGAGAACTTTATCTTATCTCCGCCAGCGGTCTTGGCGGCAAAAGAACTCTTAGCAACAGCGTCAACCCTGTCGTGTAAGGTCTTGTAGTTTTGTTCGAACTGCACGACAATAGGAGGTATATGTGCATTTCTCTTCACCTGGTTGGTTGGTTCTTGCTGAAGCGGTTGAAATTTGTTGCTTAGCTCCACCACTGGTAGCGTTTGAGTTTGTGGTGGTGATTTGGCAGTACGTCTCGGATGTTGAAAGTCCTCCTCATCTGATTGGTTGAGCAGCTGTAGGTTTTGTGACTCCACGTTGGAGTGGTGCTCCTCACCGTCTGAGACTGACTGTTCTCTGTTTATGGCTTTATTTTGACTTGCACATTGTGGGGTAGTACTTGCATGAGCGGGAACAGTTGGGAAGACTGTACATTTCTTTCCCTTGTGAGTTACATGCGCAAGGCGCGTGGTCTTCACTTGACGTGTCGTTCTCTTTGCTAGGGCTTTCCCGATTCTCCTCAGATGGGGTCTGCCCATGGTGTTTACTGGGATGCGTTTGTGAGTTGAGACCTCTTCATGTTCGGAGTCTGTGTTGTCTTCTTCATTGTTGAATGCCGTAGTTGTGGAGTCTTCTACACCGGAGCCTGTATCCTGTGGAGAAGGCGATCTCGGAGATTCAAGCATTTCCGGCGCGGAAGCACCAAAAAGGCTACCAGTACCAGAAATCATAGTGATGGATTGGGGAACCTGAAGGGAGTGTTGTTCTGGCCCCTTGTTATCACCGCAAGGTTAGCCAGGACCAGAAACAACCCTAAAACCTTGCGCCAGGGGGTTCCACTCCCGCAGGAGTGGGCCGTGTGGCGGTAAATCCCTAGTAAGCTCGGAAAGGGTGGGCAAAGGATATCCCCAAAGAAGAAGAAGAAGCAGCTCACTGTATTCTTCACTGGAGCAAACAGTGCCCGCATACGCGAGCAAGAGCTGTCTAACCTCAGTGCTCGTCGCAGATACTGTTTATGTTGACATAGCAACGAGCGCCAAGCATCGCAGAGTAAACGTCCGTAATCTTCATTGATGTTGTTCGCATTCTTTAAAATTTCTGCTGCCTCTATCAGACGTCGAGGGTGGGATCAGAATTTTTTTTTTGAAGGTTTGAAGTGTAAATATCTTGGCATAACGGTTGATAATAAACTCAACTCGGCAGAGTACACTTGGCAGTTGATAGGAAAAGGTAAGAAACTCCTACATTTACTGGAGAGGGTGATGAGAGGATGTATCAGAGAAGTTAGGGAACTGGGTTACAAAACTTTGGTCAGACCATTGGTTAGATATGGTTGTATTATTTGGGACCCATATTTTAGGTATCAAATACAGGAGTTAGATGGCGTGCAAAGAAGGGCAGCTAGATTTGTTTGCGGAAATTTTCGCAGGACGCAGTCATTAACTGATATGATAAAGGAACTGGACTGGCAGCCATTAGAGGAAAGGAATAGGGAGAAGAGAGTGCTGGTAATGTATAGGGCATACGTATGTTGGCGATGGGGCTTGAGGGGATATTGGTAAAATAATTAAGAATAGTGCATGCAAGAGGAAAGATGACTATGACCACAAGCTGGCACTTCATTTCATGCATAAGGGAGTGGGGAAATTTTATTTTGTAGGTAAAAGTGTCAGGGATTGGAACAAATTATCAAGAAAAACTTAACACTCAAATTATATAAGATAATTAAAAAATAAAATAAAAAGGGGTAATTAAATGAGTAAGGGGGTTGCCACCGCAGCATGTGCTTCATCTTAATTAAATTAATAATCAAATAAGAATAACAAAACTGTAATGTAGCAATTTGCAATATTTCACTTAGTAATGTCTTGGTCAGTATACCTCATGTTACATATAATTATTCAAGTATAAATGTTGAGTCTCTACAGAAAAAATACAAAAACAACCAACCACGCCAGTCTCTAGCAGATTTCGTAGGCGGCTAGTCCCCTGAAGACGACCTAAACCCTGGTCGAAACGTCGGGAAGAAGGAGGAGGAACATTTCGACGCAGCGTTAATCTCGTAAAAAAATTATATTATTATATAAGTTGTATTCCTGTTAAGTGGTTTACGTCGTTTAAAACAAAAGGCATGTTAAAAATACTTTCTGGCTAATACAGGTCACTCTTATTCAAATCCATTTTTATTATAATAGTATGTAGAGAACAAAGTGACCATTAGAAGAAAGCTTGATTGATTTAGGTCATGTTTGAACGCAGAAAGCCTAATCGACATTTGTATATTTTAAAACAAATTCTTATAAAATTTACAGATTACATTTGATTAGTTGTGGGCGATGTATTAAACCACTGCATGTACAGAGTTCGAATCTACAGGCAAAATCATGATTCATTTTGAATTCTCTAGTTTCTAAGAGATAAATACAAAAAACGACAGTGAAAAAATGTAGTCTTGAGTTACAAGTATGCAAACGATACCACAAAAGTGGTGTTGTACATTAATAATGCATACTTCTGTGTTCAGATAATGAACACATTTACATACACAGCGCATAAATACAGCAGCATGTCCGGCTTGGAGAAAAACCATTTTCTACTTTCACTTGAGTACATTCTGAAGTATATTCTGGATGACGCTCCCAAAGAAGCAGAGCGCCTTGATTTCCAGTTAGATTAGATTGCATTTAGATTAGATTAGATTAGATTAGATATGTTTACTTTGATCCCAAGTGAGAACAGTCTCGGGGATGTAGAACACTACATGAATTGTCAACAATATCAGTGATATTACCAACAACTGGTGACCGGTTAATTACTTAAAAACACTTTGACATTAGCAGTTCCATTATTAATTGTAAATTCATATCATCCAATATTAATTACTGCAGATAATGTAATTGCTGGTTTCGTAGAAGGTTCCAACACAAAGAAAAACTATACAGAATATTAGTGATTGTGAACAATTTTGTCATCTCCCCCTTCCATACACGAAATATATAATATTTTTTCAGTCATCCTTGGATACCGAATATAAGAAGAAAATTATTTCACCCAGTTTTGGAGCAAACACTGTTTCAGTTTGGATTTAAAGTTGTTAGGTTTTCATAGAAAACATTTCATTTCCTGTGGTGGCTCCAGTGAATGTCACCCTTTCTGCACAATGAAAATTACTTTTAATATTTGTGAATGATACGTTTATTCCTAGATTTATAGCTATGTATGACAACATTGACTTTGAAGTGTTCAGATTTTTTCACTGTAAAAGGTAGTAGGTAGTAGAACACTATGACCTAATTGTAAGTACACCTAGATTTCTAAACTTATTTCTGCACGATGTCGGTCGTCTTGCAAGGCAAATAATTATCTTTCAGATGCAAATTGTAAAGCAGAGTGACGTATTGTTCTCTGTGAGATATCCTAAAAATGATGTGGATACCGAATACAAGAAAAATGTATTAACAACGAAAATTAGTTAAGGTTTATTCGCGATAAATATTATATGAAGCTCACTTTAGCTATTTTAAGAAGCATCTGAAGAAAGGGCTTTTAGGTGGTGGGGACAACAAAGTGGGCCTACAAACAGAAAAATAACATCACTTCTTACAAGTACTTTCACTGCTAATCATATCTGAAAGTTCCTTAAAAATACAGAGATAATTTGATCCTATTATACCTTCGGAAGTCCATACGTTTTGTTCTGCACAACTATTCTCAGTATTATGTACATACGTTTTAAGAAATGGTTAAATTGAAAAAATTCCATTTAACCTTCATTCCTTGTCTATTGTAATAAGAGTACCAAACAATCAAGGTCTTGTATCCACGTTTTCTCACATTCCTCGTACACCGTCTCACCACCCTGTTTAATTTAATTTAATTGCAATGGAGCACAGGCTCCGATGGCAATTTTCCTACACACCCATATCCCCATATCCTGCAGCCACCTCCATTTGCCCTCTACAAATTTTATCTTTAAATTCTTTCAACGTTTTTGGTAAATTATTCATCATTTCTCTTGGTAACTCATTCCAATCCCTGACACCCTTACCTAAAAAGAGAATCTTCCCTCACCCTTGTGCCTCAAATCGAGTGCCAGCTTGTGGTCATGGTCATCTTTTCCCTTCCATGCACTGCTTTTCATACCTACTTTAATATCTTTCCATGCCTCGTCACCAGTATACGCCCTGTACACTCCCATGACCCCCCTCATCCTCCTCCTGTGTTTCAACGAATCCCATTTCAGCTCCTTTATCATATCCGTCACTGATTGCATTCTGCGATAATTTCCAGAAACAAATGTAGCAGCCCTTTTTTGCACCCTCTCCAACTCCTGTATTTGATACGTAAAATGAGGGTCCCATACTACACTACCATATTCCAGCAATGGTCTGACCAAAGTTTTGTAATCCAACTCCCTCACTTCTCTCGTACATCCCCTCATCACTCTCTTTAACAAGTGCAGAATTTTGAAACCTTTTCATACCACCTGTCCAATGTGTCCTGCCCAGTTATGCTTGTTATCAAATGTAATGCCAAGATATTTACATTTCAAGTCTTCAGCAAGCAATTCTTTCCACACCTTATATTCATAATTAACCTTTTGTTTTTTATTTATGTATCTAATAAGCTGACTCTTCTTTGCATTTATCTTCATCCCATGTTTACCAACCCAACTAGATATCCTGTCCAGATCACCCTGCAACTGTTTACAATCCTCTATCGTTTTGATTCTTTTATATAGCATTATGTCATCTGCAAACAATCTAATTTCAGGTAGTAAACAATCAACACAATTACTCATCAGTATAATGAATAGCAATGGTCCCAATACATTACCCTGCGGCACTCCCATTTTATACATGCAAGAATTTTGAACCTTTCTTAAGCACCTCCCAATATGTCCCTCTCAGCTGAGTTGATAGTCGAAAGATATGCAATATATTTGTTTCCGGTGTTCAATCCAAAATCCACCTTCCACCTTGTCGTGCAAAAACTTTATTTTCTGTCTGAGTACGTAGTAAAACGACTTTCTTATCGCATTTATCTTCATTTCATGTTGACTTAAATATATGTACTGTCCAGATCACATTTCTCTGCCGGCTTAATCCTATTTACATTAATCTCTGCACAAACTGACTGTAAAGTAGCAACAGATGGTTCAGTGACTGTGGCTCTCGCCTGGAAAATTCATGGTTCCAGGTTCGAATCCTGGAGTGGCCAGGAACTTTCAGCGGCTTTGCCAGGACGCTTCCTGATTCGGAATCTACGTTGAATTGTAGGTCCTGCCGCAACAGAGGCAGGATATGCTGTGAATAGAATCTCCGTCACCGTGTTGTAGCCGAGCGAGGTGGTTGAGCCGTTACGGCTCAACCACCTCGCTCGGGCCTGGCACTCGGAAGGTCGCCGGTTCAAATCCCTGTCCGACCACACGTATTTCGGTTTTTCAGGGTTTCTCTTAATCACTCCAGGCGGACGCTGGAATGGTTACTTCAAAACGGCACGGTGAATTCCTTCTTGTTCTTTACACCAAATCCTCTCCTGTGTCTAATGACCCAGACGTCGACGGGACATAAACCCCAAATATGTCGTAAAATCACAAGAATTTTTTTTCGTTTCTAACAGAGTCATCAATAAAGTAATGAACAGCAATGTTCCCTATATGATTTCTTTTTATACTCCTTTTCTCACATCAACTCTTTTTGATGCTAGTTTCGTTGTTAGATATTTGGTTGTACAAAATAACTACTCGAAGATAATCTCTTCCCGCTTCTTTATTCTTCCCGTGCGCTCTTATATTTATATTACACAGCAAGGCAGCAACTCCAGCAACTAAGTACAAACATAAACAAATGTTCGAGCGATTAAGGTCACGCACTTCCGAGAACTACTGACTGAAAAGCGACTTTGCTCGCCATCTCTGAGCGCTTAAATAAACACTTCAGAAACTTCCAGAAATGTTCAAAAAGTTCCGACGATTTCCCCCGAATTCTAACAATACTTTAACAATAAAATCCTAACAGAAACAATCAGAATTAATACAAAATCAATCACAACAGTCAAGAAACTCACGGAAATTAAAATTAAAGATATTTACAAGTATATACACATAAAATTATCTGCATCAACCAATCCAAACCGTCGCAAATTGTCCACCAAACATCGTGACTGAAACGTTCAATCAGTGTCTCATGCATAATACTGTCTACATAATTTGTCTCCGTAAAACAATGCTCATTTACACAAATTACAATTAATTACACGGAAAATACACAAAATCATAATCAACCAACTCCCAGATTGCTGTACACGATTCTTAAAATAACCTTTCATAAAATCTGTTGGATCTGAGGGAATTTTACATAGTAATTCCTAATTCCTCCTAAAATTGAAAACGATTTCCCTATAGTTTTAATTTTTTTCGTTTTTATGTTGTTGTTTTTTAGATTTTAGTTTTTTGTTCTTTTTACTATTTTTTGTTTCTTTTATTATTATTTTTAGCACTAACACTGTTTTTAAAGGTTAAATTCTCAACTGAGGCTATGGTATTGTCGCGGTTATGCTGGTGGTTCGGCTACAATACTTACTGTGAACCTTTAAAGCTTTCGCGCACTCACTAAATTCTGGTTCTTTCTCTGACGGTCGCCAAGCAACACTATGTTGGTAAATGAAATGAAAATGCACCTCCTTATTTGAAACACATGCGTTTAATAGTTAATAAGATAATCTCGCTCCAACTCCCAACCTTTATGAAAGTTCGCTATCGGTACTGCGATCCTTTAAGATTACAGGTAATGTCTCCGATAAATTTAGACTGAATAACACGCACTCTTTTCATTCATACAATACCCTTACTAGTTCTCAGACCATACCTATGGCTCACCACGAAACAATTCATATAAAATTCTGCAAATACTTTCTTCATTACTAAAGTTCCTTCATATCACCAAAGAAATCATCTTCTACAAAATTAATTCTTTATCATAATGGTTGAGCGCGAACACGAGTTCTAGTCGACTCGACTGACTGTTCACTTTCACGACGGACTCACCTACTCCACGGCCAACGGCAGACTGCCCGCCCAGAAGCCTAGGTGCGTCTTTCTCCCAAGCGCACCATGCTTCCGAATTTGGAGTTTACACCTCCCGAGTTCACGGACGAGGCAGATGCTGACGTCACTAGATGACGACCAGTTTCAACCCATTCTTTAAAACTGGGTCCTACCTCCCTAAACCCACGGACTTGGCGGATGCTGAAGTCACCAGACAACCACACAAACCGCCGATATATAAAACTTCTCAAATTATCTTCCAAAGTAATGGGGAAATGCCATTAACCCGTTACAGTATTGAACAGTTACTTGCAGCGCTTGGTACAAGACAAATAAGATTTTCTGGTAATTTTCTCATTCAAGACACAATTACCACTACTTGCCGCAGATTCTGGTGCCAGGCGGATCCGATATCCCGCAAGCTGAAGACGAATACGAGCTGTTGAGCACAGTCGCCGCAGCTGACACGCAGAGTGTTCAACTAATTAGCAGCTCGTAACGTCCAGGCCGTTTGTTGCACCTGCTCTCGCCACGTACATAATTACAGGAGCACCTTTCCCGGATTTTAAGTTTGCATTTACACTCCAATTGTGACTCTGTTAAATGTGTTTTTCTTTCTCGAATCTATACTACTACAAATCTGTAAATGAGTGCTTCTCGGTAACTGAGCATTCGGAAGGACGCAAGTTTGAATCCCCGTCCATTCATCCAGATTTCGGTTTTCCCTGGTTTCCCAAAACAACTCCAGACAAATGCACGCATGGTTCCTTCAAAGAGTCATCATCGAATTCTTTCCTGCCCCCCAACCAAGTCCTTCCCTGCCTCTGATGACCTCGACGTATAAAAAAACCTTGTGTTTCATGGTTTGAGGATGGAGTTTTCAGAATTTGAAATGCTATAGTCTCGCTAAAAATCTGTGGCGTGTTTTGTAACTCCACCGGAGAACGGAGTAACAAACGATAATTCGTTCGCATCTAGAACATATAGTTGCCACAGGTCACATCGCGTCTGAGATTAACACTACTTTACTAGACGCCCTCCAAAGATTGTGCTTCATCATAAATAAACACTACCCATTTTGGATTCTGTTAATATTGCTTTTTTGACTACGTAACGTTTCTTATATATTTCTTCAGTTTTTTGAAATCTCTAGAAACACCGAAAACGTTAATGATACTGCAACATCAAAGATTAACACCCCAGTAGACGTAACGAAATTGTGGAATTTAATTTAAACGTTTATGTTTGATACAAGACGAAAAACAAAAAGGAAACGCACTACTATAAGCACCAAGGTCTGCGCGAGCGAAGCAGCGGGGAAATGTCCAAGCTATGACTCATTGCTAGAGGCTATTAATCCCTCGTTCTTATATCCCTAAGCCACGTCTAAATAACTGGAAGAACTCGTTGAAATAGAACTTGTGAGGCAAGTATGGCTAAACTTGGCATCGAACTGGTGTTTTTTTTTTTTTTTTTTTTTTTTTTTGCTTATGTCTTTACGCTTTGTCGACGTCGAGATGATTAGAGGCGGGGAAGGATTGTGGATAAGGAATGAGAAGGAATACGGCCATGGACTTTTGAAGGAAGAATCCAGGGTTTTGCCTGGAGTGATTTGGCGAAACCATGGAAAACCTAAATCTCGATGCCAAGGACGGGGATTCGAACCGGTGTCCTCCCGAATGTGAGGCCAGGGCGTTAACCGCTCACCCACCACGCTGGGTAAAAACTGGCGTGGATTTGGCGTATACAGGAAATGTGCAACATTCACAAGTGCAGACTGAATGGATAGACAGGAAACACTAACTGGCTCGTGGTTAAGAAACAGTTAAAGCAAGGAAGTGTGCTGTATACTATGTCCTTCGGTGCTACTCTAAGGAGTATTACGAGGAAGTTAAAAATGAATTTCACTAGTGAAATAAACTAAATGATATTTTCAGATCATCTGTGAGTATAAAGGTTGAACTAACCTTTAACGATGTGAAAGAGACTGTTGGAAAGCCATGGCCTGGTCGGCTGCAATTTGAAGCTGCATGGGAGAATACCCTTTCCGCCCTAATATGTCGAGCCGTTGCTGTAATCTTTATCACCAGTGATAATACTCTTCTCTGCTCCTCAGCCGGAGAACTTATGCGTCGATACTTCGTCTGAAACACCAAGCTAATACCGTCGGCTTCAGTCTGAAAAATTTAATGGTTCCCACCTGTCATCTTACATTGTATCGTACCGGGAATTTTGTGATTGTAACCGGGAAAAAGAAATTAAAACACGGTTCATATAATTATCAAAGACACTGTATACCTTACATCTTCAAAGGCAGAATGAAGAGATGCGGGATGAAGGAAAACGCTAAATAGTAATACCACGTGGAAGAAGGAAGGATGGTGTCAGGAAGTTAGTGAAAATAGAGACGGGAAACGGGAAGAGATAATGAGATACTAACATTCTACAGACAGAGAGGCTTAGTCAACAAAACAGTCACTCTGCAGCAACGGGACCTGACAGATACCGTAGATAGAGAACTCGCTCCGTGACGGTTATGGTTGAAAAAACTCTCTGGTCTTTTTCGCAGTAATGGTGGAAAGGCGTGGAAAAATTCGTTACCAGAAACGCGACGTACCGTGAAAGGACGACGAACCTTCTTTACTGGTAATAAATAACACTTCGATTAGTGTGTCTTAATGGAAAACACTGTGCTGTGTTAACTCCTGGATCACTTACAAGGGGAGGCCGCCAATTGTAAAATTCATATTCAATTCATACTGTATGTAACAAAAGATCATGGCAAAGAAGTAACATGAGATTCTTCACCGTTGACGAGAAAATCAGTAGGGCCTATTGAAACATTCCGTTGCGTTTATATTTGAGGTCGATTTCAATGGGAGCGAGGCGCAGTGAGCAAGCTGTCCTTCACTCCTTCTCATAAGCCAAACATCGCCATATCGAAACTCACTGTTGGTAATTTTTATTTATTCAAATGTGTATACAGATAACGCATGGCAATCAGTTTAACAATTACCCGTATAATAAGATTTTTAAATGCCTTTTGTTGTGGAAAAAACGAATGCGTTCTCGTTTCGATCCTCCCGTCCCTTGGTGTGAGAATGTACATCTGTCCTTCAATTGAAACGGTAATGATATTTGTATTTCGTACCTGTCATAGCAAATATTTAAATTTTTGAAATATAACATTGTTTGCGAACAACATAATGAAGTTCAATAGTATCTTTTTTTTTTTTTTTCAACAAATGGCATTTAGAAAACTTATTACACGCGTAATTGTTGAAACTGATTGTCGGGAGTAATCTGTATACACATTTGAATAAATAATAAAAACTAATTACTTGCAGCGAGATTCGATCGGGTGACGACGGGCTTAAGAGGCAGAAAGCTTGCTCGCTGCACCATGCGCCCCTTGAAATCAACATAGAAAATATTTAAACGCAACGGAATATTTCAATGCCAATTTTCTCGACAACGACGAAGAGGCGCATGTTACTTCTTTCCCACTTTACACCTCTGGCCATGAGATTTTGTTACACCAGTATGAATCGAATCTGAATTTTATAATTGGTGGCCTCCCTTTGTCAATCACCTTCCATTTGAGTAATTATTGTTATTAGTGTGAAGTAGATATAATTTTCAAAACACTTTTTTCCCACAGTCAAATTCAAATCCTATTGTCTACATTATGGACGGTGTAAGTTAAGTATTTACAAAGAGCACATTCACACAAATTTGTCAGCTCTACCACTTGTAACTTGTTCAAATTACAGTTGTCAGCAGTGCCACGCGTGGTGGGTGAGCGGTTAAGTTGCATTGAGGGAGGACGCGGGTTCGAATCCCCGTACGGCAATCCAGGTCTGGACTTTCCATGGTTTCCCCAAATCACTCCAGGCGAATATCGGGACGGTTTCTTCTGATGGCTAATGCCGAATTTCTTGCGTACCTTGTTCCCAGTCATTTTCCGGGCTTTATTGAGCTATAACAAAAAACAAGTCTTTTTGCAAGCAGATAGCAAGTGAGGTTAGCAGTGAAAGCTTTGTTTTTGGCTCAGTGCTCGTTTACGTGTGCAGGATAACTGTCAAGGAATAAAAGGGGAACGAGAGTTTGACGAAACATTCTGCCAGCGTTCTCGAATAACTAAGCAATACCTGATAAAAGGAAGCATTTATGAGGATATCTGTTCCGTTGATAGCAGGCAGCATCTTTCCTGCTTCGGCCAGCAGTTGTAATTTTAAATAACAGTATTCACTTACTTCTCCCCTTACATCTGATCGTATTATTTTATTTAATCTATTGTTATTACTATCATTTCTGGCACATTTCAACACTTTCGTCTTACTTTGTTTTATATTTAGTCCAAAATCTTTCTTTAACATTTTCTTCATGCCGTTCAGTAACTTCTCAATATCCACAGTTTGTCTTGGTGACAGGAAAATGTCATCAGAAAATCGCAGCATACTGATTGTTTCTCCTTGAACACTTGAACCCCTTTAATTTTTTCATATTATATTTTCTGTATTATTTTCATTTGAATAAGGGACCATCCTAAAATTACGTTAGGTGGGGGGAGGGAGTTCTACAGAGCATGTCATGGCGCGACCAGGAGGGTAGAGGGGAATAGAAAAAATGTTGAAACTTGTGTGGCGTAAATTATGGATGCCCTTTGAGTACAGCAACTCACATTGTTTTACATGTTTAGGCTCTGAGAAAGAATAGTTGAAGTATTAACCAATCAGAAACAGAATTTTCTACACCCATTATGGTCGAACATATGTATCTCAACATGGCTTGGAACAGCGTTTCTTAACCTTTTGCGGGTATCCATAAATTACGTGAGGTGTTTTTCCGGAATTCCGCCCCCCCCCCCCCACCGTCTGATGAGATTTTTCGACGAAATACCCCCCTAAAATCTACTTTTGCGTCATTTGTATTTTTTTTTATCTCTACAGTGCAACAAAAATTTCCAAAACCTGACTTGAGATTTCCGTTGACCTACTCCCCTCTCCCTTGGTGATATTTCGCCGGACCCCCCCCCCCCCTATTTCACCACCCTTTTCAAACCGAGTACCAGTAGGATGTCAAAAATAACTAACGTTCCATAATGTACATGGGCCTTTCTTTTACTTATTTTTATACTATTAATCAAGCCTACCAAGGTTCTTCAAGACTTACAACTACAACAAGATCCTCTTTAAACGGTTAATAAGTTGATCCTTAAAAAAACTGATGAAAACTGGAAGCGTATTTTATTATTGTAACAATGCAGACATATCCTGAAATACCAGATTTATGGCTGGTCGTTGATGTATGTATCCATGGCTTTTAGAAGTTTTGCCTATGGGTTACGCCCGTCGAAAGTGATGGATATTGCAGGCATTTTTCCTGGAAACTTTTCTGAGGGAAAAACGAATAACGTTTTTTTTTTTACTCATATTTTTCTTGATATGAGTAACCTTTATCGCATTATATTTTCGGAGTATTTTGCTAGAATGTTTTTAAATAATTGAATTTGTCTTTAAATAACTGAAATTTTTGTTCTTATGAAAAAGTTTAATTTAAAAAAACAACAACTATTATTCATCTGATTGATATATTTCGCTATTACCTGCTTTCCTATAAACTTTCTGATAGCTTTTTTGATAAATTTTCCTGTTTCTTATCTTCTGTCAAAATATTTTTAGGTTATGTTGTGATCTGGTTATACTAACTTGTACAGAAAATACAGCCTAACATCGGATGCTATTCTCCTTATGGCACGTCCATTAATTACGTGAAGTGTTTTTTTCGGAAATCTGTCCTGGTAACGACCTCGTAACTTTTTGAAACACGTGTTTTTTTTTTTTTTTTTTTTTTTTTTTTTTTTTTTTTTTTTTTAAAAAAGCTCTTCCGCCTTCGAGGGTGGTTAAACTCTCCCTAACGACCTTTATCGTTCTTAAAGGAATTAAAAAGATGACGTGATATTTCTGCCGTCCCCCTCCCTTTGCTGAGATTTCGTCCCCTTATTTGACCTCACCTAATTAATGGACGCTGCATTACATGAATTTTGGCATCTAGCCGTCGTAAATAAACAAAAGGCTAATGTAAATGTAAACGAACGATGTACAGTGTTTTTTCTAATCTTTGCTCCTAATTATAATCCTGTCTGTGTACAGCTACAATTGTCTTCTAGGTAACAACTCAGTCGTGTGCTTTTAACAGTGTAAAGTGCAAATGAAGTCAAATTCAATTATTAATTTGTAATTTACATTTTTGACAATATAAGAACAAGTAAACTGTATGCCGTTATTCATTTGAAATTTCCTGGTTAGCCAAGCAGCGCCGTGGTAGCAGGCAGTGCAACTAACATTTCGAGTATCATCGGACTCGCCGAAGGTTCCCGAATTACCGAGTTGAGGTCCAGCCTCCAGGTGGAACGCATTTTATTAACGTGGATACACTCTTTTAGCCTTGCGCACTACGAGTATTGTGCCAATTTTATGTGAGCAATGTTTACTGATTTACATTGTGTTACATGTTTAATGTTCTGCGTGTATATTCCGAGTGGAGCTGCACCCAGCGTGTGGTGTCCCGCCACAGCGAGGCCGCCTGGTGAGCTAGACGGCGCATTCCTGTCTATCCCGCCGTCACGCACCACTAGACACCCAGACGGCCTTCACGCATAGACTAACACCACTTGCAGCTGGCGGCCTCCAACACAGCTCGCAATTTACATACTCATCACTTCGGCTCCTTCTAGTATCTGCCTTCACAGATACGGGACACTGGCCAAACTGTGCAAATAATTTATATTCGTTCACGCGTCAATCAAAATGTTAATAGTTTTCAGGCAGAAGTATTTTGCAGATGATACAATGGTATTCAATAGGATCAAAACAGGTGAAGACCGCGAACAGCTGCAGGGTGACCTGGATAGAATATCTAAACGGGTAGGTCAGCCTGGAATGAAGATAAATACCAAGAAGAGTCAGCTTACTAGGTATACAGATATAAAAACTAAATGTTAATTATGATTATAGGGTGGGGTCAGAATTGCTTGTTGAAAGCTTGAAGTGTAAATATCTTAGCATAACGTTTGATAACAAACTCAATTGGGCAGAGCACATTGGGCAGGTTGTAGGAAAAGGTTACATAATCTTTCATTTATTGGAGAGGGTGAAGAGAGGATGTACCAGAGAAGTTATGGAGTTGGGTTACAAAACTTTGGTCAGACCTTTAGTTGAATATGGTGGTGTAGTTTGGTACCCACATTTTGGCTATCAAATACAGGGGGGTGTGCAAAGAAGAGCAGCTAGATTTGTTTGCGCAAATTATCGCAGGACCCAGCCAGTAACTGATATAATAAGGGAGCTGGATTGAGACTTATTGGAGGAAAGGAGGAAGGTGAAAAGAGTGTTGGGAATGTGCAGGGAATATGATGGTGATGGGGCTTGGAAGGATATAGGTCAAAGAATTAGGAACAGTGCATGGAAGGAGAAAGGCAATCATGACCCCATGCTTGCGCTCGATTTCATCCATAAGGGAGTGGGAAAACTTTTGTTGGTAAGGGTGTCAGGGATTTGAACAAATCACCAAGTGACGTGATGAATAATTTACCAAAAACGCTTAAGGAATTTAAAATTAAGATTGGTAAATCGGAAAAGTAAATGGAAGAGGAATTTCCAATTATCCGAAAGATTCTAAAATCTAAAGGTTGTTTAAGATTATAGGATGGGGAGCAATTGCCTGTTAAAGGGCTGAAGCAAAAATATCTTAGCATGTAAGTTTGTTAATAAACTCAACACTACAAGACACATTGGGCAGGTGATGGGAAGAAGTGGGAAAATCCTTCATTGTTTGGGGAGAGTGATGAGGGGATGTACAAGAGAGATAAATTAATTGTTTTTCAAAATCTTGGTCAGATCATTGCTTAAATATCATAGTATAGTATGAATGCCAGATTTTAAAAACGATTCTCTTCAGACGCCTAAAAACATTGTAGGCGTAAATCAACCTTGGTAGAAGTATTAAGAGTAGAGCATGGAAGGAAAAGATGACCAGACCACATGTTATCACTTAATTTCAGGCATAATGGAGTAGGAAAATTTTCGTTTGTTGGTGAAGGAGATGAAGACTCGAATTAATTACCAAGGAAAGTGATAAATAATTTACCAAAAATGCTTAAATAATTAACAATGAAAGTTCTTCAAGGGAAAAGATAGGGTGACTTAAACTCAAATGATTTAAGATAATAGAAAAAAAATAAGAAGAAATGGGTAAATATGGAACTATGGAAACTGCCACCTGAATATGCACTCAATAGCAATTATATGAAATTAAACCACAAACCTACTGGCGGGTACTCAAGCAGTAATGTACAGAGCTGATATTAATCAGTGTGACGTTATCACTCATCAACAACCCCACAATCCTTGCCTTTATCCTAAATTAAACTGGTCACATTTCAAGTAACAGGGTGCGATTGGTGTTCGCTAATTCCTTAATTAATTAATAGTTACACAGTCTGTCTCGTCATCGCAGATATAGCTGTTACATTTGATACGTTGGTTGATTCCATTAGTTACGAGGTGGTTTAACTATCTGCCAAAGTGCTGTTCTTGAATACAGAAATCATCGTGTTGGGCTAGGTTACAACCTGAGCATAAGTAATAACGTAATCAGTGGCTTCAAATTTCCATTTATTGATTTATGTTACTTGCGAATACGTCAGACTTGTTTTTCCAAAAGATATACGAAAATTCGATTAAATGTAAACTTTAAGACACAGGAAGAGGAATAATACTATAACTGGGTGTCAGGTTCTTCGGTGGTTTAATTAATATAGTAATTAATTAAGTAGTCCACCATAAAGTTCAGTTTAACATTTTTTGTTTATTTTCAAAACAACGTCAGCGATATTGTTTACATGCGAAGATACAATCCAGAGATACTTCTGACGCAATCTTTGGCAATTCCAAAGTGAATCTGTACAAAACTAACTGTAAACCAACTTCTATCCTTCTGCTGATTTCTTTATATAGGCTATATCGAAATTTCTGGAATTCTTCAGAAGCGTCCGCCAGATATTTCTCGAACATTAACAATTATTCAAACAATCAAACATATTAAAAACAATCAGAATTAATACATAATCACTTAACATCATTACAAAATGGTCAGAAATGGAAATTAAAGATACTTAAACACAAAATTATTTACAGAAATCATTTTAAACTGTAGAAAATTGTCCTGTAGACATCGTAACTTGCATTAATATTTGGAATTACACACATTCAAGCAATTCTCTTGTACAGTTCTGTTTTTAAACGTATTTAATGTCCTTTAAATAATTTCTTCTCATCAAATAAAGACTATATACACTGATTTACAAGAAATTGCAAGACAAACATACCAGATCATATTCAAGCAAACTTTAGGTCACTACAGATACTTCATTAACTACAATTCTATTTAAAGTTCAGGTGTGAGGGCTGTTACATGGATCCACAGAGTGACACTTGTTGTATTGCATACTTCAAAATGGCCTATGGGCTACTTAAATCTATTGAAACGAGGTCATCAGAAATACCTTCGGGGACATCGACAATGAATGAAAGACAAAACTGACGGCAATTCAACTGTGTTTTATATTTTCACTGACACATAGCTCTAAACAGAACACGATTCCTGGAAAATTTGCAGCTGCCAGCTCTAATAACGCCAATGTAAATAGTAAGGTATAAACAAACATCAAACGTTACAATTTTCAGAGTACGTCAAACATGATTTAATAAGTTGTAAACACCAAGTGTAAATTTCAACGCAAATTCGTCGCTAATGATTCCTCGATCAGAGACGAAATGCGTACGGCAATAAATAAATAAATAACAGTTGCATTGGCGTTCTTAATTAACGATTAATTAACTAATGAACAGCGGTAAAAGTGGCCTACAACATTATTTCACTGAATGTAACGATGTCAACTTATTTACAAACCAATTATTGATACTAATTCAAAAATATATTGAAATGATTTTATACATTATAGTCAATTACTGGAATTCTTTTACAAGCACTTTGAATAATAATAATAAAAAATGAGCTGAAAATCATGTGAAACACGTCTTTATTACGTTGACATATAATAATTGCCGTTTAAATTAAAGTATAGCAATCAATCAACTTTCGCCGAACATCTCTTAGACAATAATCATTTCCCCACAAATTTAAATGTAGACATGAAAATCCTAACAACAAACAACACAAAACACAATATTTTAACTCTGCAAGAAAATTATCAAATTCAAAAAGCAATAGTCTCAGGAAAACACGTACTTAATGACCATGTAAACTTAACCAACCAAACCTTGTTCAAGCTAATAAAAATCGAAACTGACGTAACACAACATCAAACACACAAAACACCACCACAACCGTAATATAATACCACGTTGCGTCTCCACCATCCACCACACATGCACATTTAGCTAAAACAAAGCAAAACACACACACACAAATTCAATTACGAAATTCAAAATCGCCGCTCACTACACTACCGATAGAGCACCGTCAAGAAAACAGCAGAACAGAAAAGCGCACACATAAAGTTTAACAATGTCGTGCATTGAAAACTATGCCTCAAAATTGATTGCTAGTCAAGTCACGAGAGCAAACTATACCAAGTGCAATAGTGTAAAAAACAACATGCTGGTTGAGGTCGCAGGCGAGCAACGACCACACCTCAAAATGCAAATGTAAAATGTAAGTTACAATATAAAACCTATCCTAGTATACTTAAGTAAACAAAACGTATTGCATGATAATCCAAAACGGATATATAAATATTAGTAATCAAACTGATATATGAATATAAGTAATATTATGCTGCCTATATAAGAATAATTTTGGTAAATCTAAAAATCATTGTATTCAAAAGTCAATAACAAATCACATATTACAGCAAAACTGTACGCTGAAGATACCTCGGCGAGAGGTGAAACGCGTCCGGAAAATAAAAACAATATCCAACAGTTGTAATGGCGTTTTATTAAACAACAAATACTAATTTATCGAGCAACTGTAGAAGAAAATGGCCTACAATAATCAAATATAATTTATGTGGATCGTATGTACCTACCATATTATCACAAAACTAACTGATGCGTAAGATTTTCATGGTGCTTTGGATGAATGTTATTCTTGAGCTCACCACATCTAAACCTCGATCGGTGATTGGCAACTCCTTGATTACCCGTCTGGGAGCAGGCAATATCCTCTTCCTGTGGCTGTCAAGTTGTTTCACATTTCTTGCCGGCAACATCTCTCCCGACAGAGTTCCGTTTGCTCTCCATTTGCAGGACCGCATCTTCTTCCCGTGGACACTTCGACAGCGTCAGCTTTTTAAGTCTTAACTGTTGGTGAAGGAACATCCGACTTGACAGTGAGCAGGGCCGGCGCTAGGAATTTCGGGCCCGGGGTAAAATGGGCGACCTATTTTTTTAACTCTACAAAATGGCCAGGCAACAATGGGCGTAATCTTGGCTTCATGGCCTGAGGGCCCCTATAGTCGGTGATCGGGCCCCCATCAGCCCGCGGGGCCCGGGTACTTTTGACCCGCTTACCCCCCCCCCCCCCCCCCTTAACGCCGGCCCTGACAGTGAGTGCCATACGATTTGATTTTCAACGTCGCGTGTTAAGACTGCTTCATTGTACGTTTGATAGTCCATTGCGTTGGAGGAATACAAGTCCGCGCTATCAAAAGCAACCTGGTAACGCTCTCAAGCAGAATGCAGTTTCAAGTTTTTGTGCTGACTGAAGATAACTGTTGCGTCCAATTTCAAACCTGAAGGCTTACCATGGTTTTGCTTCTTCTCAAAGTACTTTCAGCTTAATGTTGTAGCAGAATGACCACATATGAGTCATTCAGTACATTTTTTATATATAATATTTTGTATATTCTTACATATAAAAAAATAGCAAGAAAGAAATTCTCGGAGAGGATTGTCAGTGTTTGTGGGACCTCCCAGTTAGACGCGCCAGATTGTCGCGCCAGGCCGGCGGCTGCCAGGGACAATGGACACCAGCTACCCGGGACAATGGACACCAGCTACCCTTTCTAACGGATTTGGTCAAGCGAATAATCCCTTAGGTCCGGGAAACTGCACACTGGGGTGAATGCTCGTATCCCATCCCAGGTCCCCGAGCGGGCAGTTTGGAGGTCACAGCTGACGAATAAGTTCGAGGCTATGCCGAGTTCACACGAATCGAAAAAGATAAAGTTCGCCTATCGTCACAGCCGGTAGGAGGAGCTTGAAAACGGCAGAACCAATCAACGAGAGACTATCCTTTGCATTTTGTAATGCCGGTGTATTTTTGCTCTATGTAAACCACGAGCGACGGGAGGAGGCTTTGTGGTCATTCTGCTACAATGTTAAAACTGATTTAAATGCTTCTGACGTTGTTTACATTAGTCTCGGAATGTTTAGTTTGTTCCTATCTCATTGCATTACTGTATTATAAATATAATGCTTCATTTTTCCCTTTTTTATTTCATTACAATATTATAAACGTAACGATTCGTTGTCCCCTGTTTTATTCATTTATAATATTACATCATCATCATCAAGGCTTTTCCGCTTTTCAGCAGGTCCATGCACAGTGACGGCCTTCCAAGCCTCCCTCTGTTCCACCATTCTCTTAGTCTCTATATATTACCCATTCATCATGATGTCATCAATCATTTTCTTCCTTCGCCGACCTCTTCTTTTCCCTCCGTTCACAATCCCCTCCAGAGCAGTTTTAAGCAGGCACTCATTCCTCAACACATGACCAATCCAGTTCCTTTTTCTGTTCCTTATTGTTTTTATAATGGACCTTTCCTCTCCTACTCGTTCCAGCACTTCATTATTCCATCGAACTTATTTTCTGCATCCTCCTCCATATCCACATTTCGAAAGTTTCCAACCTCTTTAGATCTTCTTCGCGTAGCGTCCATGTTTCTGCTCCATATAGTCCCACACTGCATGCAAAACACATGCTAAATATTACAAATGTAATGTTTAATTTCTTTCTATTTTTTCCTGTTACAATATTATAATTGTAGTGTTTCTTTTGTTCCTGTTTCAATATATTACGATGTTATAGGGGTGTAACGTAGACTAGCCTCCTCGTGGTACACCCTGGGCCACACACACACCCGAGCATTTTCTGCAAAATTACTTTATTTTGCAGTTTTGGTGAAGTTTTTGTCTTTTGACATTTCCTTCAATGTTACAAGATGCGTATCATTACTGTTGGTGTGTCTTTGTTTTCGCTCTGAGATATTTTAATTGTCTGTCACTATTGACAGGGGCCTTTTGTGCTTGTCAAACGTGGTCGTGTACTGTCCCAAATTGGCTATGATGGGATTCAGTGATTTTCTGGCGGCTCTGTAGAATGTTCTTGTTACTTTGAGGATTCGCTCCGAGAGTAATGGTATCCCTGCGGCTTCATGCAAGGGGGCTGTAGGGAACCGGCATGGCACATGTAGTGCACGCCGAAGTGCGCGGTTTTGCATTATTTGCAGCCGTTTGATGCTAGTCTTGGAAGCATACCCCCACACTGGGCATGCATACTCAAGGATTGGGCGTACGAGACTGCAATAGATGTTGACGCCGGTGCTGGCTGACAAGGCACTGTCCCTGTTCAGCAGGGGGTAGAGTTCTTGAAGCCTAGTTGCCACTTTCCTTCTTACCTCTTGCGTGTGTCTTTGCCACGTCAGGCGAGAGTCAAGGACTACGCCGAGGTATTTAACTGTAGGTGACCATACGATATCTTCCCCGTTGAGGTGCAGGTTTGGTGTATGGTTTCTCTCCCGATCACGCTTCCCCAGGCGTCTCGTGAATAATATTGCCTGCGTCTTGGCGGTATTAAGCAAGATCCTCCATCTCCTGGCCCAAGCTTCTGTTTGTTGAAGGACCTCCTGGAGCCTCCTAATTGCTGCGACCTTGCACCTGTGTGCGGTGAAGAATGCCGTGTCGTCGGCGTAGAGGGCTGTGCGAACTGTGGCAGGGGCTGGTATGTCGGCAGTGTATAGGTTGTATAACACTGGGCCGAGTACCGACCCCTGTGGTACACCGGCGTTGATGGGTCTACGAGATGAGATGCCGCTGCCGACTCGTACTTGGAAGGATCTCCCAGAAATGTAGCTTTTGATGAGCTTTACCAGAGGGCCGGGGATGCCCTGTGTGTAAAGCTTGAATAACAGCCCACTGTGCCAAACTGAATCGAACGCACGGGCCACGTCCAGAAGAACTAGCGGGCAATAACCTCTGTGGTTATAGGCCGCGGTCGCACGCTCGACGATTCTCATGATTTGCTGTGTTGCAGAGTGACCCCTTTGGAATCCAAATTGATAATCAGGGATTATATGCTCCCTGTTAATGTGGGCCTCCAGTCTCTTGAGTACAAGTCGTTCTAGTACCTTACTAATTGACGAAAGCAAACAGATTGGTCGATAATTTTGGGGGAAGAGGGTGTTTTTCCCCGGCTTTGGTACTGCAACCACCGTGGCCCGTTTCCAACAGCGAGGGAAGAGCTGGCTGCTTATGATAATGTTGAATATATCAGTGATGTGGTCGACGACTTGTTGGGGAAGATTTTTCAATAGTTGGTTACTAATATTGTCGATCCCAGGAGCCTTCCTAGGATGAAGCCGGTTTATAATGCTGCGAACTTCTTCAGGTGTTATTTCGTCTATGGTGTAGTCTTCATCATCAACTGAGAGGAATCTGGTCAGTCGACGACGGATGTCCGCAATTTCATCCTCATCATAGTCCTGAGCGGATCTGAATTGCCGCTCAAAATGATCTGCCAGTGCATTTGCTTTGTCCTGGTCGCTAAACACTATGCCCCTTTCACCGTGCAGCGGTGGTATTTTTGTTTTCCTCTTGGTGAAACGCCTTGTTTCTTTCCATAAGGTACCGTCACTAATTTGGAGGGTGGCTAAGCGTGCGGACCATTCTCTGTTGCGGTGATCTTGGATCGCCGCCTTCAGCTCTCGCTGCAGCCGATTGAGTAGGCGTCTGGTGTCGGGACGTCTGGTTAGGTGCCATTCTCTGGCAACTCTGTTTTTGTGTCGGATCTGCGCCAATAGGTGTGGAGGTAGTTGGCGCGATTGACTTCTGTCGACCGCTGGAGGCGTGGCTCTGTTTGCAGTGTCTAAGATGGTTTTTGTGACCTGTTTGATGGCTGACTCAAGGTTCATGGCGTCAATAGGTCGCAGTCTTATCATGGATTCCGCTACATCTGCTCGGAAGCTGTCCCAGTTGGTTGATTTGTAATTGGGATGATTTATAGTGGCTGGTCTCCAGGGGCCGAGGTCGATTTCAATTATGACCGGCGAGTGGTCTGAGGATAGCCTGTTCATCGTCGTGGTGGAGACGTAACCAGTGATTCCTCGTGTCATAACGATGTCCAGGACGTCCGGTCTACCACCATTCCAAGGATGATGTGTAGGCTGCTCTGGTCCCCAGACTAGTAGGTTGTGCCGACGTGCAATTCTGTGTAGTTGCTGCCCTGCAGTGTTGGTCACTCTGGAGTTCCAGTCAGTGTGTTTAGAATTTAAGTCTCCCCCTATGAGGAGTTTGCCTCGAAAGTTTAATATTTGGGTGAAGTCATCTTCGATTAGTCTTCTGCTCGGTGGTCTGTAGGCAGAGACCACCGTGACTGGCCCGCTACTGGTTTGCACCTCGATAGCCTTTGTTTCCAGCTGCTCTGTCTGGGGCGAAAGCAGCTCATGATGAGGGATTCCGTGTTTGATGTAAATTGCAACACCGCCTCCGGCTGTTGGTCGATCTTGCCGGTAGCAGCAGTAGTTGGCAACTGTGGCTCTGAGGCCATGTTTGAGATGTGTCTCAGACACGAGGCATATGTCTATATCCTCGTCTCGTAGAAATTGTCTGAACTCACCAATTTGTGAGTGGATGCCGTCAGCATTCCAAATGCACATGGTTAGTCCTTGTATATGCGTTCTAGCCATTGTGGGGAGAAAGGTTGCCAGGGTTGTCGGTTGTTAGGGCCGTCTTAACTGCGGTTGCTATGTCCGCGGCTAGTTGGTCGAATTTAGTGAGAAGCGTTGTCACCATGTTGAAAAGGTTGCCTACTATTGTTAGCATTTGGTCCATCGTCCCTCCATTCGCAGAATCAGAAGAATTTCTGTTGTGGTTACAATTTTGGCATTGTTGGCCAGGTTTGGGATGGCTGCTCTTGTTGGCTGCAGGTTTTTTGTTTCCCTTGGGTTGACTTTGACCAGTGACGGCTTCAGCAAAGGAGGTGATTTCCGAGTGGTCGATTGGCATTTGTGCCTCACTCTTCTTGCTTCCTTTTTGCTGGCCTTTGCCATTCTTCTGAGGTGGGTTCTGGGCGTTATTCTTATCTTCTCGTTGGCGCCTGTGTTGGTTGGTAGCTGATGATTCCTGGGCAGGTGTTTCTTCCGCCTTCTTCTCTGCGTTCGTCTTCTTCTGCTCCTTGTTTGTCTGGGTAGAGGTGACACCCCGTTGTCTATCTCGGGCGCGTTTGAACGCTGGACACCCCTTATAGCTCGCGACATGGATGCCTTTGCAGTTAGCGCATGTCGGGACGTTTTCACCCTTCCTCATGGTGCAAGCGTTGGACAGGTGCGCCCCTGCGCACTTGACGCACACTGGGGGCATGTTGCAATGTCTCGCAACATGCCCCAGGGCCTGACAATTATAACATTGAACTGGGCCATTGGAGGACCTCAATTTTTCTACTTTAATCCGTAGGGACATCAGTACTTCCAGTTCAAACACTTTCCTGTTTTGAGGCCGATCTGGAAGCACCACAAGGAAAAGAGGCATTACTTCAGAGCCGCCAGGTCTCTTTAGTTGTGTTACTGTTCTTATGTCGAGTCCCAGCTCCTCTAATTCTTCCTTGATATCTTCCGGTGGCATGTTCGAGGGCATGCCACGGACGACGATCTTCAGTAACTTTTCCGCCGCGGACGGGAATGTATAATAAGGTATTTTCCTCCGCTGCAGCACTGCGGTGACGTCCAGGTAATCTTCAGTGTTGGATAATGTCAGTTTGACTTTATCTCCACCGGCGGACTTGGCTTGGAAAGGCCGCCCGTTCAGTGTTCCTTTCACCATCTGGTACAGTTCCTTGTATGTGTTGGGGTACTGTACCACGATGGGCGGGATCTGCTGTTTGGAGCTCTGCTGCTGCTGTTGTTGTTGCTGCGGCTGCTGATGCGGCTGCTGTTGTTGCTGCTGCGGCTTCTGTTGTTGCTGCTGTTGCTGCTGTGGCTGCTGTTGTTGCTGCTGTGGCTGCTGGTGTTGCTGCCGTAGCTGCTGTTGTTGCTGCTGGAGCTTCTGCTGTGGCTGTGTTTGTTGTTGTTGCTGTTGTTGTTGATGATGCTGCTCTGGTTCTTCCTGGATCAGCACGTCATATGGGTTGCTGAGTTCAATTCTGCCAGGGTCTAGAGTAGGCGGAGGTTTACAGGTGCGACGCGCCTCCGTGAACCCTGCACCGTCTGTTTGGTCCCCAGCTGAACTTGTTTTTCTGTTCTTGTTCGTGGATTTACCGCGAAACGGGAAAGTGGCGGATGGTTCCGGGAAACTGAAGGCACCGATGACTTTCTTCTTTCCCGCCTTCTTGTCTTTGCTGGTCGTGGCGAGCTGCGACACAGGGATGCTGAGTTTACTATGGCTGGCTCTCTTCTCACTCCTCGACATCTTCGCTTTACCACCGAGGAGCGGTGAGGTGCATCGCTTAGTTGCGCGGGAGTCAAGTCCGTGGGCAGGCCCGGTTGTCGATTGCGTTGTGTGGATGGTCCCAGTAGTATCCATATTCGAATCCGAGTTCGGTTGCCAGGTTGTCGTACCATCTTGCGTAGCCGTCCTATTCATATCCGTTGCCAAGTCCGTTTCCGTTAGCCGGGTCGTCAACGTGGCCGCTACTGCCGCCGGCAAAGCCGAGTGCGGTGGGGCACTCGGCCCGCCTGGCGCGACAGCGCGGCGAGCACTTTCCTCATCGCACATCCTCACTCAGCGAAATATATTACTGACTGACCCTGGGCCACGTGCTTGCACGGCTAAATAGTCTACACAGTCGATCCTGTAGTATCTTCTGGCAACCAGAGCACAGTAATCCTCAATTATGTGCTGTGGCCATAAGATAAATAAATATACGACGTTATAAACCCATGTCTTTTTTTATGGCTTCACGCCTAGTCGACGTTGAGGTTATTGGAGGTGAGTTTCGTTTTTGTACTGTTTTATTCATTTACAATATTATAAATATAATGTATCTTTTGTTTCTGTTTTATTCCATTGAAATATTATAATTGTAATGTTTCATTTGTTCCTGTTTCATTTCAATATCATAAATGAAATACCCCTTTTTTCTGTTTTATTCCTTTGGAATATTATAAATTTAATTTTTTGTATGTTTCTGTTCTGTTCCATTATAATACTACAAATTTAATGTTTCATTTGTTTCCTTTTTATTGTTTTACAATGTTATAAACGTTTCTTATGCTCCAATTAAGGCAGTAATGTTTTATCACCGTGTGATCAGATTGTTTGCATTTTTACAAAATGCCTTTCTCAAAGTCACAAACGATATCTAACCAAAGTATGCTACAGTTTTCGCGTCAATATTTGTTCTCAGTCACGTAAGAAACAGATGTTGATTAGAGGTGAAAATTTATTGCCACGCCCAGTAATAAATCAACAATTTTGCTCAGCTGATGGCGTTTTCGTTAGACATGTTTCAGCTTATTGACTTATTTTCTTGATTGATCATATTCTAAACACCAAAACCATTTATTAGGGCAGTTACGTTTCTGGTGTTGTTCCTCTTGACACAACATCGAAATGGGATCAGTCTCGAATTGTGTAAGTCTTATTACGGTGCGCTACACTCCTGATTTCATGGCCACTTTGCCTCAAAAAGGTTTCACCCTCTTCAAAGACTGATGGATAATTTCCTTAGAAGCAATTACATTTTCATCTCAGATCGTAACCACCGAATCATCTGTTAGATTCGTTAATATTTTATTAAGTCACATACTTATGTTTTACAGCATTTGTTTGCATCAGATAACAGATGCTAGTACAGTAGAAGTCCGATTATCCGAAGTAAACGCGACCGGGACCACCTCGGATAACGAAAAACTCGGATAAGGAGAGGTCAAGGAAAGAGGTTACAATGTATTAAAAAACGTATTAAAACTGAAATAATACAATTTATTTACAGTGTAAAACTAATTTGTGAAGCAATAGAATTGTTTTTTTGTACATTAATTACGATCACTTGCCAAAAAAAGTATTTAATTGTCTTCTGTTTCATAATTTTGTTTCTCCTCTTAGCGGAAGTATAGCACCAAAGCTGTAGCGTCATTATGTCGGCTGCTGTGCTTTCTTCCTATAGATCAATATACTCAAGTGCTGCTTCTATTATTTTTTAAATCTCCAGCATGATAAATTTTTTGAACATTTTCATTTTTATCTTCTTTGTCTTCTTCTCCTTGTCCGCTGACAACCCTATTAACAGTTTCATCATTTGCCTCAATTAACCCGGCGGCTCGGATAATCGGAACTCGGATAACCGGACTTTTACTGTATTTTAATTTGATTGCCCCCCGAGAGACATAACTGAATAAATAAAGACTATTTACTACGGTGTTGTTCTTTTCGCTTTCACAAATGATGAACTGATTTAGGCTCTGAATCAATATCATTAAAGTTTTGCCAAGTAGGGAAAAATGAATCACTAAATCCTCTGATGGTAGAACAAAAGTGTGAACTTACGTCGAGCGTATAGATTGCACGTGCCGAAGGAAAAATCACTATTATATTCCAGAAAGCGTTCCAAAGTTGATTGCCCATTGTTTAGGACAATTCACCTGCTTCTATGCACTACTAGCCGTTGACCGTAACTTCGTTCAGTTTTATTTTCAAAACTGCAATAAGGCTTTCTATCAAAGTTGGCCTGCACGGAAAATTTGACCTTCCAATTTACAGTCAACGCATGGTAAACAATGTCAAAATACAGTTCGGTCAGGACTCTCAGAAATGACTTGATGGTGATGAATATCAAAACATTTAGACTGTGAGAATTAGCTCACCATCAAATGAATACTAATTTGCGAACAATTTGTGTTAATTTCTCAGCTTTGCGACGTCATCTTAAAATCAGACAAACTCTGTTCTACTCCTGGGATCAGGCGGGAACCACCACCAACAACAACAACAAAGTAGATTTGGTTCTGGTACGTTGGCTGCATATTGTTCGAAACCCTAAAATCCGTCCAGCTATTTTTGCCATCAACAAAACAGAATATGTTTCTCGCAGCCGAAAAGATTAGAGTCAGCTTTATATATAAATCTGATATATATCCTTAATTTTAGAGGAATTATAATATGATACATCTCACCTCTAATTATGATAACTATGAAACAATAATGATACAACTAACTTCTAATTATGATAACTATGAAACAATATTAAAGAAACTGCTGTTCAGAATTGTTAAATATAATAAAGAATGTGGGAGGTAAACCCAATAGTCACCACACATGAAAATAGGAAGGCCAGGACGAATACGAACGCTCTTTCCTACTTTATTTTCATTGGCATGTAATTTTTACAGATTATAGGTATGGGCGAAGAGAAATTAACACAGTGAAGGTCAGCAGCTGCATTCAGTTAAGATGTAGCATCGAATCATAAATTTCAAAATATCAAATAATTCAGTGTTGCATGAAAAGTTTCCTTTCACCACTACAACGTCTCACGTTTCTTGTTCTACATGAGGGATTCACGGATTGATTTCATTTGTGTTATTGCATGTATCCAGATAGTGTTTTAACTTTCAGATAGGAAATGAAATCATCGCCAGTTGCTATCTTTGTGACTAATGTAGGGTTGTGATATATTCACTGCCCCTGAAAGTCGAATACAACAATTTTCGAATGCCGTGGGATGACGCGGTTCTCTCCCAATTCAATCCCAGGCATTCTCTTGTAGCCTATGTCATCACTGAATGGTTTATTTCTACAGGATTGCCGCTGAGTAGATGTTTTATGTCAGTTTGCTTAGTGGACTGTGGCGCAATATTAGACCAGCATCGTCGTCCGAAATAGTTTGTTAGCCAGCACGGATTGCTGCTACCGCAGCACTTCCACAGTCATCCAGATGAACATTTTCCACTGCCCATTCCACCATTTAATCCCCACTACTAAGACCCCCCTCCTCCTCGGCAGTCGAGTCTCAACCTTCGTAGCGATAACTTCCGTGTATCCGCGAGGCAGTGACTTGTGTGGATAAGTGTTTACGTATACCCGTCTGACTCTTCCCGAGACCGCGCAACAGTCTCTCGGGACTCTAACCGTGTGTTCCACTACAGCCACCGAAATAGTGATAGAAGCAGCAAATAACATCTAATACAGCTCAGCCCCAGTCCTCATCCGCCATGTACGGCGGTGAATATGGCGAAGGCGGACAATACCTGATGCAGCCAACGATGCAACGTCAGCCAAATGGCGTAATAAACATGGTTCCAGCGGTAGAAGAAAACAACACAGGTAGTCAGGTGTAGCAATATCTGCACAGCGCAGACGATGAACCGACAGCAACCATGGACGTTATAATTGCAACGTCTAACACATCGATTACATCACTGCCAACTGACAACAGTGCACTAGATCAACGAGTTGCACCGCTATTAAGAGAAGAAGAAATGTCAACATACGCACCCCAGAAACGCCCATGCATCCCGGGATACGACAACGGCAGCGGAGGTGAAAACATCAAGGTCCCCCGAATAACACCACAAGACAACGCCGCCGGAAAGTGTGCAGCGCCAACAGACAGCAAGAACAAGCGAAAACATCGGCTTGCAGATAAACAGTGCAATGCCAGCCTATTATGAAAGCTACGACTTGGGCCCTTATTATGTGTTCATAGAAAGTAAAGATAGAAACATAGGTAGGATCCACCCCATGGCCAGTGGGCGCCTCCTATATTCCCTCAGCCACGAAATAAGTAACAATATTATACAGATAGCTCCAGCGGGTCGAAACCGGGTCAAAATAGAGATGAGATCGGTCGTATCGGCCAATAGCCTTGTTCAGAGCACCATCTGGCAGCATAATGGCCTACTGGCCTACATTCTTCTCTCCTGCATCTCACAACAAGGGGTTATAAGAAACGTTATGACTGAGCTTACGGAAGAGGAGATAAAAACTGTGGCAAGGTGCGAATATCGCGTGGTAAAAGTTAAAAGGTTTACAAAAAAAATTAAAGAAGATGGCCAAACAAAAGAAATCCCACTCCCCGTATGTCTACTGACGTTTAAAGCACAAAGGCGTCCGAACTACGTGTACATACACGGAGTGCGGTGCCCTGTAGAACAGTATGTCAAACCAGTAATGCAATGCTTCAACTGTCTCCGGTATGGACACCCTAGCAACCAGTGTAGAAGTAAAAAACGTTGCACCTTCTGTGCAGGCCCGCATGACGGAAAAGAATGCGATAAACAAAACTCCCCAGTATGCGTCCACTGCAATGGTGGACACCCATCTTTTGATAGATATTGCCCGGAATATACCAGACAAAAGAAGATAAAGCAGGTAATGGCCCAAGAAAATGTAGGGTACAAGCAAGCTTCAGAGAAAACTAACACCGCATCGTATGCCAGTGTCGTGGCAAGATTAGAAAGAACTAACAGGCAACTTCAAAAATAGACAACTTCTCAAACAAATTATGAGCAAAGAAACTACAATACCGGGCAACACATTATCACAGACGCTCACCCTGTCGTCCTGGCACAACCACCTCAACAGGATCCACCTCCTCAGCCTATAATTATGCAGTCAAACACCCCTAATGAACCTGAGAATTTCCAACTAAACCCCGGATCCAGGGACCAGGTGCCCACTCCTAACATCGGAAGTCACAGAATAACTGACAAAAGCACAGGTAGTGGGGGAGAAACTTCGTATAAAGAATACTGGATCCCATCTAATAGGAATATTGAACCCATTGGCCACAATCCATACCCTCCTCTCCATGGCAATAACCTACAGGACCCTGTAATAACAGAATACTATGCGAACAAGATGTTTGAAATAATAATGTGCATTGTAAATCAGTTTGCAGGAAATAATTCGCTCAATCCAACGCAATACGCCCCCAAGCGTAAAACAACTTCTGCTAAGATCGTTATCGCCAAACAGATGGGAAAATGGCGGCTCCCTTTAGAAACACGAGAGCAACACTGCAGGACGACACAATTCTTCAGTGGAATGCGAGATCTATCCGGAAGAGGAGAGCTTGCTACAGTATGCTTCAAAGAATAACATAGCCGTATTGGCTGTAAGCGAAACTTGGCTGAAACCAGACGAACTATTCCACCTCAAAGGATATAATGCCATCAGAGTCCGACAGAACAGACGGTTACGGGGGGTCTGCCATCTTAATTAGAAGCGCCATCTATTACTAACAACTCCAACCCTGCACTGGAAACCCAGACTTCAACATATGTGCCGCCAGGGTATGTCTTACCAACAAATTAATAACCATTGTGTCAGTATATAGAGCAGCGAATAAGAAGACAACCAAGCTATTTTCACGAATATCCTCAGACAATTGCCAAAACCGGTCATCTTGTTGGGAGATCTCAATGCACATAATACAGTATGGGATGCCAAAGAACGGATAAACTGGGGAACATAATTGCGGAAATATTAGAGGAAGAAGATATGGTGGTACTGAACAACGGTAATCCAACCAGAATTAATGCGCCAGGGCAAGCACCATCAGCAGTGGACATCTCCTGCGTATCGTCGAACATAGCTACAGACATTACCTGGGAAGTAGTAGACGACACACTGGATCAGACCACCTTCCTATCCTACTTCGCCTCCAGACTGACTCCCCAGCCAGGCGGTGATATCTCCTCCCTATAGATCTCCCTATAGATGGAAATACACAGGCGAACTGGAATAAATTCCAAACAACTATGGAACGGTTGACAGCTTCATGGAAGTGTAGCGGTAACCCCGCACTGGACTATAAATCCATGACCAACGATATAACCCAAGCTGCCATATCTCTATTCCTGCTCGGAAACCAGTACATATTATGAGGAACAAAAGCACTCCTTGGTGGGATAAAGAATGCAACGAAGCGTCCAAGACGCAGAGAGACACTACGGGCATACAAAAGCTGTCCCACGATCGAAAACTATCTGCAACACCGTAGAGCTCAGGCAAGAGTGAAAAAGATGGCCAAGAATAAAAAGAGAGAAAAATGGAGAGAGTTTTGTGGAACCTTTAATAAAGAAACGCCATTATCCGATATATGCAAAAGGTCAGAAAATTGAAGTACTCATCCACTCAGGCAGTAGCAAAATCACCCCTAACAACCGACTTATTAGAGAACATCCTTGAAAGGCTAACCCCACCGTGGGTAGAGACAAATCTCACAGAACCAAGGGCAACTGAATCACACTTCCTCCTGCAACCCTTCCAGCTGAACGAATTCAATATTGCATTAAAGCAAGGCACGGACTCATCACCAGGACCTGATAACATCCACTACGGCATGCTAAAAAATCTGCCAGATTCCGCAAAAACGAAGCTATGCGAAATACTTAACAGGATATGGTCGGAAAGGCTACAAATTAAAAGAGATGAAGACTGCGCGGGGTAGTTCCCGTGATAAAACCTGGAAAAGTAGGCAACAACGCAGAATCCTATAGACCCATAAACCTACTGCCATGCACTTACAAAGTAGTGGAGCATATGATAAAGCGGAGACTGTAATGGTGGCTGGAACACCACGCATTAATTCCGGAAACTCAGTACGGCTTTAGAAGAGGCAAAGGCACCATAGACACCTTAGCACACCTCACTTCCGAAAATTCACTCCTGCCTTACCAAGAACAATATATGAGGGCCGTATACACTGATATAAACAGCGCATATGACCATGTCTGTGTACCGATCCTAGCCAAAAAACTTCGGCATCTAGGGATACCGCACACACATTTATAGGAAATCTAATCGCACTACTTTCGGATCGATGGTTGGAAATAACGCAACGAGGAACTACTGTTGCGAGCAGAAAACTAATCGTGGCCTGCCGCAGGGCTCTGTTCTGGCCCCCCTGTTATTTAAACTTGTATACGCATGATCTTCATTACTCCATGAACAGTAAAATCGTCATTCTCCAATATGCCGACGATATATGCATATTTATCATTGGAAAAACATGGGAAGAATGCCTTATGGTACTATCCGCCAAAATGGACAAATTCAATCAATGGCTATTCAGCAACGGGCTAGACATATCACAGCGAAATCGGCAGTATCGATTTACAGCCGACACAGAACGCCCGCGATGTCTAACATAAAATTAGGACCTTTATCATCCCAGTTAAAAACGCTGTGAAATACCTTGGGCGTTTGGATCGATAACAGACTCAAGTGGGGTACTCACGTAAAAAATACGGTCAAGAAATGCGACAAGGCGATCAACCTCATCCGCGCAATAGCCAACGTAAAGTGGGGAGGGGATACCTCAATATTTATTAAGGCTGTATAAATCTCTGGTGAGACCACATATTGATTACGCCTGTATATGTTCGGTTCTACAACTAAACACCGTGCTTAAGAACTGGACAAAGTCCAATATAAAGCTCTGCGCACTTGTATTGGTGCTATGAAATCAACACCTACCAACGCGCTTCTAGTGGAAGCACATGAACCTCCCTAGAGATCCGCAGAAGCTACTTAACTGCAAAATTCCTGCTCAAGAATAGCCAGTACCCCGGGACCAGACTGCTCAACTCTATACACAATCTCTCAATGCAATTCCTAACTGACAATTACTGGAGTAAGAAAAAAATGCCTCCCATTGCGGCGGAGTACCTAGAAACATATAAGATACGAGCCAGCATACGTCAAAGCAGGAAAATGCTTACCTTCGAGACTCCGTATTGGGAAACTGTCACGAATCTGGAAGTAGACACAAGCGCGGAAGATAACACCCAGCTGGAAAACTACAGAGCAAACGTGTATCAGTACCTACACAACCGATCCCACATGGAACAGATATATACGGATGGCTCCAAGTTTCCAGATGCCACTGGATGCGCCTACTGTATACCAAGATCTGGAGACAAGGGTTTATTTCGGTTACCAACAGAATATACCATTATGAGTGCAGAGCTGATGGGAATCTTGGAAGCACTAAAATACGCAAAGACCTCCCCTTATAGCAACCATGTAATCCTATCAGATTCAAAGTCAGCATTGCTTTTAATAAAAAACCACCATAGGAAAGTGCACAACGACTCACGAGTACACGACATCGTGAATGCAGTTCACGAATTAAAACTAGCAAATAAGACTGTAGAGTTTAAATGGATCAAATCACATTGCAGTCTTCCAGGCAACGAGATGGCAGACCGATACGCCAAACAAGCCGCACACAGCGGTGCGATACGCAACAGTACGATCCCCCTACCCGACGCTATTCGACAGATCAAAAGAACCATGACAGCCAAGTGGGATAAGGCGTGGAAGAGCTCACTCTCGATAAAAGGCCTACATTACGGTCGTATCCACCCGGAAATACCCCCTCTCCAGTGGTATGAGATATATAAGTGCTCCCGCAACTTCACTATAAGTATCGCGAGACTGAAATTCAACCACGGCTGCTACAAACAACACCTCCATAGAATCCACCTCACTGACTCCCCTAATTGCCAATGTGGGGAAATAGAGGATACAAACCACTTGCTGTTTGGGTGCCGCCGAAACAAAGTAGAGACAGACCTTCTACTACACTCTCTCAAGAACAAAGGAATCCCTCTCCCCACATGTGCTGCTACCCTCTTGTCAACGGAAGACTACGACATATATCAGCTCCTATACCAACATTTGAAAAACATTGGTGTCTCAATTTAAACAAGCTGATATGATATGTGTTTTTAATTATACTCTCTGGATGTCATTTTGTAATATATCATTATTGTAATAATATTGAAGATATCCTGCAAAATGAAAATGAATGGTTGTGTGATTTGAACATATGGGCGACTCAATCACAACAATGTAAATAACTTGTTTTAAATGTATCATACTTCTGGTAGAATATTATTGTAATTATTCTTAAAAAATGAAAATCTCAAGTTGCTGGATACCAGCATTTGGGTGTCACAGTTTATAGTCAAGTAAGAAGTTTTTAATTGCGGTATATCACTATTTGTTATACTATTGATGTTTTCCTCTACTTTAAGTGACACAATTCAAACAAACTCAAACAATATGCAATGAACTCTTCACATCAAACAATATGTTTTAACTGCATTATATCATTACTGTAATATTATGGACTTTGATTTGTAAAGTATATTGTATACTACCATTGTAATGCCATAGTGGTTATTCGGTAAAAGGAAGAAGGCTAATGACATGCTATTATTATTATTGTTATAAAATCGACGTTATTCGGTGAAATGTAAATGACTAGTTGCATATATCATTATTTGTACGTTAATGATGCTATCCTGTAATATGAAAATGGCTGTATGGGCGCATGCCTAGATGCCAATAAATAAAATAAAAAAAAACCCTCCCCCTCCGGAATCGCACAGGTAATGTCCTCTATGGTTTATGTGAGACACAGCTATCGATTATTCTCTCCATTTTCGGCTTAAAACAACATGTCAGCGCAGAAACTAATACCTTCTGAAAATAAAAGTGCTCTTATGTTAGTATTGTGTTCCAATTTTGAGAGAAATGGCTCAATGTGAGGTTATTTTAGATAGCTACGATTTCGTCCGCTCGTGCTCTTTGTAAAATTTGTAATAACATCTAAACTGAAAAATTCTGTTTATAAAAATCACCATCATAAAAAACTATATAAAAATTGCTTATGAATTAGATGAATTTGTTATTACTAAAATAATTAGAACTCACATGACTTAATCATTATACGAAGAGAGGTCTGATGGCTCAGTGGTTAATGCGTCTGAGTGGAGATCGAAAGGTCCCCGGTTCGAATCCCTGTCTCTGCCGGGGTTATCACAGGCTTTTAGCCAGACCTTCACCTCTGTCACAGCTTATTATGTAATGTGAAGTACACCAGAACGTTTCCGTGGTTCTGACTCCACGTTTAACTGTAGGTCCCCTGTACTCGGTAGGATTTCCGGGTTAGGTTAAGGCGATTAGACATGGGCAGAATGCACAGCCAATAGAAACCCTGCCACCAGGTCATTACGAGCACACAGAATTATTATATCGTTTACACGTAATAAAAATTAGGTGCGTGATTTAATAAAACAAATTAAAGATTAGAAGTGGATGTGATTATTGACTTGTTTTGGACTGAATTCGTGGTCGTTAGAGGCCAGAAAGGAATGAGGACAAGCAACAGAAAGGTATTCGACGATGGCCTTTTGGAGGAAGTATCCCGGCTTTCGCCTGTAGTGGTTTGGTGAAACATGGAAAACCCAAATCTGGATTCCCGGACGGGGATTCGAAACCGCATCCTCTCGAATGCGAGGCCAGAGCGTGTTAACTTCTGACTGAAATGGTCGACGTGTTTGTAGTGCGGCGTTGAGGACCAATAAACTTCTTCAGTGATTAGATGCGATTTAGCAGAGCGTTAATACGGATTTAAATATTTCTTTACCGCTCCACAAACATAGGTATGCTTGGAGAAAAAAAAATGAATACAGTCACACTTCATAATACTATCTGTAAAAGATTTAAATTGTTCATTATCGCTCTGGGAAGTGAAATTAGTTTTTTCAGTAAAGTGAAGAATGAGGTGCATACCTTTGTTTGTTGTTGTTGTTGTTGTTGTTGTTGTTGTGGTTTAAGGGCGCGTCGACGGCGAGGTCATTAGCGCCCTAACAACGACCGGCTTAGCAATGTGGCTTAAACTCCAAGTTCTTCCGTCTGTATGGCCGACTGTAGAGGGGTCGGCCACACAGACGTAAAATAGAGTAAATTGCTAAAATGTTGGCTGTAAAGGGGCCATTAAAAGACTAACATCACAGCTCATGGCCTGCTGGCTGTAAAGGGCCAGCCAGACATAAAAACTTAAATCTAACAGTAAAACGAACACAAATGAGACAAAATAAAACAATAGCTATGTACACGGATGAGTGGCTGTAAAATGGCCACTCATCCACATTAAAGATTAGGCCGGTCTTCCCAAAATTTTTGGGATCAGACCGCCCAATACACAGAATTTTAAAACTTTAGCCACATTGCTAGCTTCATTACTTAAAATATGGGACATATCGTTGGCTAGGCCAACCTCTGCCCTTAAGTCAAAAAATAAAACACACTCTGTTAAAATGTGGCGTACCGTCAAAGGTACGCCACAAGCATCACATTCCGGTGGGTCCTCCCGTCGGAGAAGAAAGCCGTGTGTCAGAGGACAGTGCCCTATACGGAGGCGAGTAAGGAGAACCTCATCCCTCCTCGCCCGCTGGAAGGAGCTGCTCCACGGCTGAACGGTCGGTTTGACCAGCCGGAGCTTATTATGCTCAACTTCCAGCCACTGCCTCTGCCAAACATCAAAAACAAATCTCTTCGCCGCCGAGGCAAGGTCAGACTTTGGGACCGGATCAAAGTCAATTCTGACCTTGTCACAGGCTAACTTGGCAGCTTCGTCAGCTGCCTCGTTCCCCCTGATTCCCACATGGCCGGGTACCCAGCAGAATACGACCTCCTTCCCACAGGACTGGAGGGAAAGGAGGGTGTCCTGGATGTCCTGGACCAGACGGTCTGCTGGGTACATAGTTGCTAACGCCTGAATACAACTGAGGGAATCACAGCATATGAGGTACTTCATATCACGGCGTGCCTTCATATGCTGGAGCGACTTTAGCAGGGCATAGCACTCCGCAGTGTAAACACTGCACCTGCTTTCCAGCTTGTATTTGTAAGTCGCTCGAGGGAACACTACTGAACAGCCTACACTGTTAGCCTGCTTAGACCCATCCGTAAACACCGGGGTAAAACTGTGATATTGGTTTAAAATATCAGTAAAAATATTAATAAAAACACTGTCAGCGGTTAACAGTTTGTTATGCCGGGACAGATCTAAAATTGTTCTGGGCCTCTTTAAAAGCCAGGGAGGAGATTTACTCCAACCCTGGTGATAAAAGGAGGGAAGCTCGAATCCGTATTGTTCTAAAATAGCCCTTGTACGGTAGCTGAACGGTTTAGTGGCTCTATGCCGGTTGGTATAGAGCCGCTCGTAGTTGGGATGGAGCACTACGTCGTGCACGGGACTGCCAGGTGTTATGGCAACCTGCAGGTAGTGTCGCACCATGAGGAGTTGCCGGCGGATGGCAAGCGGCGGCTCGCCCGAGTCATCACAAATACTGACAATAGGGCTGGTGCGATATGCACCCGTGGCGAGCCGAATTCCTGCATGGTGGACACTATCCAGTATACGAAGATAACTGTCCCGTGCCGAACCATAAACAATACAACCGTACTCCAACCGCGACCGTACAAAGGCTCTGTAAAATTGTAGCAGGCAGGAGCGGTCAGCGCCCCATGACCTGCCACACAGGCATTTTAAAACATTAAGAGCTTTAGAGGCTCTGGCTTTCACATCTTTAAGATGTGGCAGCCAGGTTAGCCTAGTGTCTAAAATGAGGCCCAGAAATCGAACAGTGTCAGTAAAACGTAAAACGGTGTTCCTCAAGGTAAGGTGAGGCTCTGGTAAAAGAGTCCTACTACGACTAAAAAGTACACACCGGGTTTTCTCGGCAGAGAAACGAAAACCGGTGTGCACTGACCATTCATCCAGCCTGTTCAGCGTGAGTTGCAACTGCCGCTCAGCGCTTCTCAGGCTGGATGATGCAATAAAAATTAAAAAATCATCCACATATATGGAGTACCCTATTGGACTCCTTATAATGGATGCTATGATATTTATAGCAATTACAAAAAGGGTCACACTTAAAACAGATCCCTGAGGAACACCGTTTTCCTGAATAAAAAGATCAGACACTTCACTACCGACTCGGTACCGGAAGCAACGATTAGATAAAAATGATTTTAAAAAACGGGGAAGGTTACCCCTAAAACCCCATTCGTGTAACTGTTTTAAAATAACATGCCGCCAGGTAGTATCATAAGCCTTTTCGAGGTCGAAAAAGACACCCACAAGGTGTTGGCTGCGGATGAACGCATCCTGTATTGCCGCCTCCAGCAGGATCAGGTTGTCCAAGGTGGAACGGAACTTCCTGAATCCCTTTGTTTGTGATATCGTTATAGAAGCGAGACTGAATTGACGAAGACAAGTGGGATGATTGCGTAACTTGAATGCAACTATTAAACGACACATTAAGGGCTTAATTAATGTCAACATTTCTAGAGAACATTTTTCCTAGTGTTTACTGAACCAGCATATAGTATTTTGAACCGAACAGTTGAGAGAATAGATGATAGAAATGTAGCCAGTGGTGTAATTAATATTGTCTGAGTTGTTCTAATTATTTTTGTAAATATTGGACGGCGTGTCTGTAAAGAAAGAAAGGATCAGTGTTAAATAAGAGTTAAGATTATTATGAAAAATTACTTGGCTCATTTAAGTAGTCTAAAATTCTTTCTGTTAATTTGGTTTGTACGTTTTAGGAATTTTATATCAAGTCTCTATAGAGTGCAGCTGCCGACGGGATAATAATTATAACCCCCTCTACTAATACATGAACGGCAATCGATTAAAAATTATATAAAGGGAATAGTCGTTACAAGGCCTATATTTGGAACCACAGATTTGGAACCTACAAACCTGCCGCTTATTGCATGGATGTGAAATTTAGACACTGCTATAAAATGAAAAGGTCTATAGTACTGAGATTTTGAGATGGGGAAGGAGGGAAAGAATCAAATGAATAGAACCAGTGAAGCCATATTGGAAGGAGTTAAAAAAAAAAAATTGGGGTAGGTTTTAATCGGAACTACTGCTGTAAGTGTTAACGTGAATACGTCTTCCTTTGTCCAATTAGCTAGTGAAACAAAAATATTATTTTCTATAGCTTAATACTCTATTTGGGTACTACACAAGAGAAAGAACTGCTAGGTCAAAAACTGCTAAAAATTTTACTTAGGTACTCAAGAGAAACCAGTAATCGGTACTTGACTACAACAGTACATGTTTCAGGGTAGGTTTACAGAAATAAAAAAGCGGAGCCTGATCAACTGTGAAATAATTGTGTTCCTCTCGGCAGGTACATGACCTCACTAATCGCAAAAGTTAGTTTAATAAACATATTTGTTACCAAATAGTTATATAGAATAACTTTGGTGTTTAAGTGTTTAAGGTCGCGGAACGTCAAACCTGGAGGAAGGAAGATCTTTGGCTTGCGTCAGCTGTTGTTGAGAAAAGAAGCATTGAGAGGCAGAAATATCTAGATGTTCGAAATCCTGGCGCAATGAACGTAAAATTGTATTTTCATATTTAAGAAAATAAGCCCGAGGGCACAGAAAAGAATAATAATAGTATGAACGAATTGTAATCAATGTGTTTGAATAGAATAATAAATTAAAAGTATACTGAAAGCTAAGTAATTGATAACAGTTATTTCGAATGTTCAGTAAACTATTTGAGGTCGTACTTGCAAAATAATTGCACTTTATTTAGAAGATAGACCCAATATTTGATGTATAGATGACAAATAAAAGTCCTGTCGAAGTGATCCGATATTGGAAATTGTGAGATAGATATAATTATTTATAATATCTGAACTGTGAGGGTGAAAGTCAAAATTAAGGATATAAGTATATACACGTACTACGGGAACACTTACAAATTTTGTTCCATGTGACTGTACGACCCCTACAACGTCCAGCGGAGGCAGTTCTGCTGTGTTAACTCCCTCCCCCGCAGTACTGGTCCCGCCAAGATCGTAGCCCAGCATGGCTTTCTTTCACCAGGATTTCGTACCCAATAGATAGAGCCGAAACCTCTCCGCATTTCGAAGGGGATTTGTTTCAAATCTTCCTTTTATTTGCTACCACTTTCTAACCATTTATTTGTAGATTTTCGCCATCAAAAGGTGAAAAAGTTTCTAAATTTATTTTTATCATTCTTCAAACTGTCTTAAATTGTCAGCTGTAGTGTATTCCGCACTAAATGATATTATTTTGATAAGAGTCGCGTGACAAACGAACGGGCTATGCTCTAACCATAAGCGGCGTGCGGATTCGACTTTTTTTTTTTAATGGTTTACGGCATCTTAGGCCATACAACAACAATGCTCCAGGGTATAAGGTCTGGTCTACCGGTATACCGGACTTAACAGGCATCGGGCACTCGCAGAATCCCCCGATTACCCTCCATCCAACGCTGCCCCAACCGCAGGGACGAACTCTTCCGAATCACCCTCCATTACAGCAGGGATGGTGGACAAGGCGCTTTCGCCACCCATTAAGGGTGCCCACGGGGAGCGGCGCGGACGCAGCGCCCGCCACGACCAGGTCGAAGACCCTTCAAAAACCTGGATTAAGGATCTCTGCTATTCCCACGTGCTCCCGGCCCCACCAGCACCCAGGGGGGGAATGGAAGCCGCAGCAAACCGGGCTACATCTCGGGATTGCCCTTTTCGTGCGCCACTCGGCAGCCACCAGGCCCAGCGCAATGCCGCCCACCGGATGCAGAGCAGCACGCTACGAGGCAAGCTCCTAGTGTGTGTTCCCCTGCACAAGTGCAGATTCTCTCACACTCGTCCAAGCTTCACAGAGCACCGTCGTAGTGCACGATCCCACTGAGGAGTCCCGATGGTCCCCACAATGTTCTCAAGGTGCAGCTGCCCCACCCGGGCGAACCCATGCACTACCGGTCCCCACCTATAAAGAGGACCTACTATGGCAGCAAGCCCATGTTGGCAAGGCTACCCTCGCCACCTGATGAGCTCGGTCGGGGTCACTTTCGTGATTCCTCTACTCCACTTTCTTTGCTGAAACGTGCATCCGTTGCCCGGTTCTACACGGAACTGGGTAGCAATCGTCTCCAGCTTTACGAGTAAAGGCTGTGGAGTCTGCATCGGGAGAGAGGGGGGGGGGGCATCAGTTCCGACACGCCAGGTCTTGCCCAGCGGCCGCTGCTTCCCACACCTCCCAGTTTTACCAGTTCAGGGGGTCCCAACCCCTTTCTCAGGTTGAGTAGGTTCCCCTTCTCCCCTTTGATGAGTCACAGTCGAGGGGGCTTTCGCCAGACCTCTACTCCACATCTATTTGAACGATGCCGCATCCGTTACCCGATTCTACACGGGATTGGGTAGCTAAGCTAGAACTTTACGGGCGTGTTCGTGAAGTCTACGGATCTAGGGTGACACTTACAGCCAGCCTGATGAATTATTTCCTGCTAATTAAGCACACCACAGGACACGACATTCACAAACACAACAATTAAACACCCATGCCCGCGGTCGGACTGGAACCGGCGACCTTCGGCACTCCAGCCCCTACGCTACAGAGGCCGGCGGATTCGCCGATCATCGATGTCGGGAACTCTTTGTGGCCCCATTTGGCTTCCTTGCTCAATCGTCATGATGACAGATCTCCCCATTTCGATTCTACCTACGTTCCGCAGGGTCTGCTTCTTAGCATATACATTTACATTTTCGCCACCAAAGCATCAAAACTTTTCAAAATTAACTTTTATCTCTCTTGAAATGGTCTTACATTGCCCGTCGTAGTATATTTCAAATGAAAAAAATATTATTTTGGGTCAAGTGTGCTGAAAAAGGAGCTGGGTTTGCTCACCAAGACCAGTTATTCGTCGTTTCGATTCTTGACCAGTCGCGTCCTTTCCCGGCGTCGTGCCGTGGGATGTTAGATGGTGTAATTGTTCCTTTCAACTCTCACTTTCGAACACCGGATATCTCGCTGTTGCGTAGTTTTGAGTCCGAGCGCAGGCGGTTACGATGTAAGATGTTTGCGCTCCATGGGAACATCTGGAAGGGTACACTGGGTTGGTTTTCCATTTAATTCCCCATTGTGACAGGGTTGATAAGCGGTGTTGTAAGTGTGGGTGACGGTGATAGTGTGCTTGTTCAATATAGAGTGTTGTTTGCGTTGTGGATGGGAGATGACAGAATGAACAGGGTGAATCCAGGTGTCAGCCCACTCAGGCCTACTCTTCCGGAAGACACCTTACGGGCTGCTAAGCTTAGAGTCCCCATCCGACGGACGAATGACGTATACCCTCATTCCAATTGCACTCCGGACAGGTTTGGCATTTAACTCAGGATTTTTGTGCACAATCTGGTGATTAAGAATTATGCACCACCACCCCTCCTACCATGCCGGCGAAGTCCTGATGGTGGAAATTTCTTCCTTCACCAAGACACGAACAAGCTAACCTCGTGTCAGTGCCAATCAGCATCACGGTGTCGCAACCAATTGAGCCTACGTGCCAAGCTTTCTAATTACTAGTGGTTCCCCTCCCCCTCCCTCCCCTCCCCAAAAAAAGTTTCATGAAAGTGTTAATTCCTGAAATGATACCCCAATATCAAACGGGGAACACATATTTACGTCAAAAGATGAGAACATTTTTACAAATAATACATGAGTTTAAAGCACTCTGGATTTGACATCTGCCTAATGAGACAAATAAACTTAAAACGTCTCTTGCAGATACAAGTGAAAGTGAAAAAAGGACGGTGATTGATAATAGGTAATGAAGATAAATATGTGAAATAAATCCAAGAAGACAAAATGGACGGCAGGGGTTAATTGAGATGGAGTTGCTTCGAGGAACCCGTCCACACGCAAACACCACATGTGTTGCCGTAAGTTCCAAGTTCTTACTCTAGTCCTCTCAAACAGGAGAGTTTTTAATCACCACCTCGTGAGGAACTACCCACCTTAACTTTGACAAGTGGTTGAAGTAGCAAGCGAGGTTCTGATTGGAGAAACTAATTTTCGACTCTTGAGTAATGTTCGTATCAGTTACTCTTATCGACTAATGTGACCAAGCATGACTATAAGAAGGAGGGGGGGAGAGGAGGGGGTGTTTGAAGAGTTATGCTATATAACCCTCGGCAGCAATGTATGGATTTATAACATTCCCTAAAGGCGGACTGAACTTATCATTAAATTTCCTATGCAAACTATATATAATTACGGTGGTATATTAACATATTTTTCACACAAAAACATTTATCAGATGATATTATTTACAAGATCGCACACTACTGAATTTTGTTGAATGACAGGGGAAACGATGACGACTCAACATACAGGATATTTGAGCGTCATTTAAAACTGGAAGAGGTACGTCGTAACTAATATTGCTCACGTTCGTCGCCACTTCGCATTGTAACGGTCACCAGTTTGAGTGCGGCTTCGAGTATGGGTGGTTTTAATTAAGTACTGAGTTCATCTTGTGTTGTCCTCACTATTGTACTCCACAATTACATAAACAAAGCCAGCGACAATATTTTGAACAGTATAAATATAAACTGGAGCTGGCTAAATAGTCGCTGAGACAGAACGCCATATTTCAAAAAAAGAAAAAAGTTCACATCCACGCTTTCCGTCAACTTGTTTCACCTCAGAAGAAGTTTAGGTTAGGACACCTTAACAAGATGCGGATCGAGTAGTCCTACATTTACGAATATTCAACATAAATTTCATTTGTTAACCATTTCACAGCTTAAGCATCTACATTAACTAACATTAAAAAATGGAACTAAAACATGCGACTTGAATAACAATAATGTGAGCCGGCCTCGGTAGCGTATTGGCTAGAATGCTAGCTCCGCGTAAGGTCGCCGGTTCGAGTCCGGCCGAGGGCATGGGTGTTTAATGTTGTGTCTGTGAATGTCTTGTCCGTGTTGTAGTGTCCTTGTGTCAATACTTGATAGCAACAAATCACATTGAGCTGGCTGTAAGGCCCACTAGCCGAATGTCATTTAAAAAAAAAAAACAATAATGTGAGAGATAATATTTAAAGAGAATTTATTCCTAACAGTTTTTCTTTTTGCAATTTGTTTTTTTTTAAATTATGGAATGGCAACATGTGAATTTTTTTTACTTTTTCCAGAAGTTCGCCATGTTTTGCGTTTAATAAAGAATCATCTGTGAGAAACAGTAAAAGTACAGGATTCTGCGTAGTATTAAAGACCATGAAAGGCATGAAGGAAGTTAATGTTTCCTCTTCTCTTCTTCATACAATGTTATTTTGCACAGTAAACTCACAGGATCCGAAACTGCAGTTCGCAAATGTTAGTTGCTAATAAACGTCGTACAAAGCAACATGAAATGGGACATGTATATAGCTTCCGTCGTAGGCAAGGCGAATTCTAAATTGCGATTCATAGGTCGTATTTTGAGGAATTGTAATACTCATACAAAGGAGAGACCGTATAGAACACTAGTGCGTCCGCATCTGGATTACTGTTTTGGAGTTTGGGATCCGTACCGCAAGGTTCTGATTGACTCAGTGGAGAGGGTACAGAGGAGATTTTTTTTTTTTTTTTTTTTTTTACTGCTTGACGTCTTTTAACAGCGAGGTTTTTAGAGACGGTAAAGGATGGGGGCAAGGAATTGGAAGGTACTCGGCCATGGCCTTTTGAAGGAAGCATCCCGGCATTTGCCTGGAGTGATTTGGGAAACCATGGAAAACCCAAATCTGGATGCCCGGACGGGGATTCGAACCGCCGTCCTCCCGAATGCGAGGCCAGAACGCTAACCGTTACACCACCACGATCGATATGCAGAGGAGAGCCGCTCGATTCGTGACTGGTTGCTACGGCCCTTATGAAAGTGTCACAGAATTGATACATAGATTGGGCTGGGATAGTTTGGAAGATAGACGAAGTAGCTTGCTTTCGAATTTATTGGAGAATATGAGAAAAAATTTAAATTTCTAGTGCAATGAAATACTTCTTCCGACAACCTGTTTAGGTCGTAATGACCGGAGGGATAAGATTAGAGAAATAAGATTCCGTACGGATGTTTTTATATATTCCTTCTTTCCTCGCGCTATTCGGGATTGGAATGCGCGGGTTTAGGATTGGTGCTTTGCACCCTCTGCCACCCACAATGTTTGTGACTTGCAGAGTATGGATGTAGATGTAGATGTACTGCAGACACTAACTATGATCTATATCAGTATATTTTAAAACTATTTCAAAGATATTTCAGAATGAGATGCAATTTTAAGCGCGAAGGATTTAAGATAACGTTTCCAATCATTTCAAGGAATGAAAACAATTCTTGACAGTTGTCAATATCCACCTACCTTTGAGTACTTCTTCCCGTATCCTATCTCTTAATTCGGCTGATTTATATTCTATGAAAAAGAACACCAAGCCAGGCAATACCTGGCTTCATTGCCCTCAGACTATTTCCTTGAAATTTCTAGCTGGATTTTGTATCAAGTAAATACCGTAGCCATTGTCAATTAACAGAGACATTACATTGGATTTTCGCGGCCATACCTATGGAAATTTTTTTCTCTGTGATTATGAATGTAGTCCAATGTCATCCTACATCCATGACAATAAGGAATTTGTAACCCAACTATGTTGAATTTACGGGGCATACAACTCAGCAAAGCTTTCCCGAAAGAAAAGATTCACCTATCATCTATCAAGCGTTTTAATTCGATGACCGTATCTTAAATCAGTTACTATTAATTTTCTTTTAGCTTAGTTTGTCTTTTTGGTCGTTTCAAGCCAAGACTAGAATATCTTAGGTCTCCTTTTAGTTTCAGTTGATCTGTTACCAAGCTTTTGGTTGCATGAAATAAGAAGTCTGAAGACTCGCTTTCCAGCTATGTTTATTTTCCCGTGCGCTCTATAATAACACAGCACACAAAGGCGTAGACTCAATTCAAAGATACTAAATACAAACATATACAAATGTTCAAGCGATTAAACTCGCACACTTCCGAAAACCACTGGCCGACATCTCTCCCTGCTCCCATCTCTGCTCGCTTAAATTGACGCTTTAGAAACATCCAGAATAATTCAAAGGGTTTCGAGTTTCTCGAATTGTAACTTTAAATATTAAATCCATACAAATACAATTAAAAATTGTACAGAATCACTCACAATCATTAGAAAGAACCTTGAAATGAAAGTTAATACTGTTTACATGCATTTACACACAAAATTATCAGCATAAACCAGTCCAAACCGTCGCAAATAGTCCTCCATACATCGTTACTCGCATCAGTATTTACAAGTACAAGCTTTTAATTAATATCGTCCTTCATTGCATTACATCTCATTTACGCAGTTTTTGTCCATAAAACAAGGTTCATTTATACAAATTCACAATTAATAACACGAAAAATATACAAAACCATAATTAATCAACTCCCAGCTCATTCTTAAAATAACATTTCATCAAAGGGCTGAGGGCAAAACTGTGATGTTAGCACTCGAGTGACAGTTTCCTAAATCTCCTCATTTGTTCTTCTTATACTTTCTCTCGTCATGAGCTGTTTTACTTCCACAGAATCGTCGATTACAGTTTCATCAATAACTTTCCAAGTTAAATCAAACAATTTTTATTTCACAAATTTTAATTCTTAATCACAAACTAATTACTATTTCCACTTCTGGTAAATTACTCGTCCGTCAACGTATTTTTTTAATTTTTTTTTTGTTTTTTTTTTGTTTTTTGAATGATTTATTTTTCCAGTAGCTGTTAAAAAAAAAGTGTTTAACAGTATTCTTAAGCTGCCTTCTCCATTCTTGACTTCATAGTTGTTGTTCCTTGTCTCAACACCGACCATTTACTTCTTGCCTTCAGAGATACTCATAAAGTAGGTTTAGTATCGTATCTTTATAATTCGTAATACACATAAAAAAATATGTTATTTGAATTTATAATTTTTAATACACGGGTGTGACTTTGACCTTTACAAATGGATGAAAATACACGTTACAGAATAGAAACATAAAATAGCCATCAAAAATATCTTTGACATAATCATTATTCCGTAGAACAATGTCTCATACGTATGCAGTACGTTACCTAAGTTCAACACTAGTGCACTTAATTTCTGTTATCACAGAATGCACTCTGTTGAAAATTACTCGTTTCTAATTATATCTGCATAGGTAACACAGCATACTTACGTGGTGTGGAATTCTTGTTCAATTACGAAATGCAAATTGCTGCAGCCAGTCACGCTTTTGTTGTTATGTATGTCGTGTAATAACAGGCAATTACCTGTAAAATGTGTGCATTCACGAGGCATCTGATAATGAGCGCTTGAGTTCAGGACCCACAGTAACAACCGACTAATTACTTGGTGTAGATAATGGTGAAAAATTACTATCGTATACATCATGTTTGCATATGCGACAAACAATTAAACACGGATTAATACCGGACTAGAATTTCCCAGTTTCTCCTGGTAGAACTATAGACTCACAGACAAGAACGAATATACAGGGTGGGACAAAAAGATCTTTACAACTTTGGAATGATATAGTAATCTGTTGAGATAACTTACAGACTTGGTAGATGTGTCATCTTATTGCAAACAACCTCAAGTCTCGCCATTCCGTCACCAGGAGCGGCAGCGTAGTGCACAGTTAAAATGGCTACTTGTACAGGTGCGGCACGTGCTCACTGTGTGTTTTGGTTTCATGAAAGGAACTCTACAACTGTTCGGCGTAAATTTCTAACCGAATACGCAAAGGAACCGAAAATCCACTTTCAACCCCTTTATCAAATTGAAAGTGAACGGCCCTTTCTTCTTCATGGTTAACATAAGGGGGCTGGTGAAGAAAGATAGCCGGATGTGACAATGTAACTTATCTTGAAATTTTATTTAAATTGAGTCTGGATACTTGCTGCTTAACACAGGACTGGAAAAGTGCAATAGTAGTACCGGTACATAAAGGAGGGGTGAGAAATAGAGTTGAGAATTAAAGGGCAATCAGTTTGACATCAGTGGTAGGTAAATTAATGAAAAGATTGATATGCAACCACATCAGAAATGTATGTGAGGAACGTAAGTGGTTTTCAAGCAGGCAACATGGGTTCAGGCAAGGATATTCATGCGAATCTCAGTTGGTGGGATATATGCAAGATATTTCAGATGAAATGGACAAGGGAGGCCAAATTGATAGTGCAGCACTAGATCTGTCAAAGGCGTTTGACAAAGTGAGCCATAAAATGGTAGCAGATAAGGTAAAACTATTGGAGAGGATGAGAAAATGATTTGCTGGGTAGAAGAATTTTTAAAAGGTACAAAACAGAAAGTTAGGGTAGGAAATGTGGTATCAAAAGAAGTGGAAGTAAAAATGGATGCGCCACAGGGTAGCGTATTGGGACCATTGCTATTCATTATTTTAATGAATAATTGTATTGATTGTTTACTATCTGAAATTAGATTGTTTGCAGATGACATAATGCTGTATAAAAGCATCAAAACGATAGAGGATTGTAAACAGTTGCAGGGTTATCTAGACAGGATATCTAGTTGGGTTGGTAAACATGGGATGAAGATAAATGCAAAGAAGAGTCAGCTTATTAGATACACAAATAAAAAACAAAAGGTTAATTATGAATATAAGGTGGGGAAAGAATTGCTTGCTGAAGACTTGAAATGTAAATATCTTGGAATTACTTTTGATAACAAACTTAACTGGGCAGGACACATAGGACAGGTGGTAGGAAAAGGTTTCAAAGTTCTGCATTTGTTGGAGAGAGTGATGTGGGGATGCACGAGAGAAGTAAAGGAATTGGGTTACAAAACTTTGGTCAGACCATTGCTCGAATATGGTAGTGTAGTATGAGACCATGATTTTACGCATCAAATACAGAAGTTGGAGAGGGTGCAAAAAATTGCTGCTAGATTTGTTTCTGGAAATTATCGCAGAATGCAATCAGTGACGGATATCATCGGAGTGTACTGGGCGTATACTGGTGATGAGGCATGGAAAGATATTGGCGTAGGTATGAAATGTAGTGCATGGAAGGTAAAAGATGACCATGACCGCAAGCTTGCACTCAATTTTAGGCACAAGGGTGTGGGAAGATTATCTTTTTTAGGTAAGGGTGTCAAGGATTGGAATGAATTATTAAGAGAAATGATTAATAATTTACCGAAAACGTTGAAAGAATTTAAAGATAAAATTTGTAGAGGGCAAATGTAAGTGGCTGCAGGATAGGGGGAAGATGGGGGTGTAGGAAAATTGGCACCGGAGCCTGTGCTCCATTGAAATTAAATTAAATTAAATTGTGTATCTGGATATGCTTGAAAACTTTTTAATTCCACAGATCGAGGGTGATGACCGAGATTGGATGGTTTACCACCTCATTTCCTAACGGAAGTTGGAGGTTTGTTCGATAATCGCTTCCTAGGTCGGTGGATTGTGCATGGAGGGCCAATCACATGGCTACTTCGCTCCGCAGACTTGACACCACTGGATTTCTTTCTCTGGGGTTTCATTAAAGTTCGTGTGTATGTTCTTCCCCTATCAAACAATTTGGCCGACCTGAAAATCGAATCTACGCTGCCTTTGCACAAATTTCGCCCGATTTGCTGCAATGAGTGTGGGCAGAAATTGATTACCGGTGGAATGTTTTCCGCTTGACAAATGGTAGTCACATCGAACCAAAATGACACTTCACACTTTTATGTGAAACTCGAGGTTGCTGGCTACAAAATCTACTGATAATATAAGTTATCTCAATAAGTTTCTATAACATTCCACAGTTGTAGAGTCCTTCTTGACTCACTCAGTATTTGTGTTTAATTAATTTAAATCAATGTCTCTCGTTTTGGTTTCATTTTATGCGGCAGCATTGTTTATCTCTGAACGCAGTTTATGCTCGGGCAGTGTTTTCTATTTTGAGAGTAAAATTCAAGTCGCAACCCGAGGGCAACACTTAAAGCCACCCCAAGCTAGAGGCGTGATTCGAATTCACGACCTGGCGAACATCCCTACTGCGCTAGCCACTTCTGCGCCGGGGCCGGCCATTGTAGCACCAAGGGATGCAGACTTAAGCTGTTATTGAATCGA